>JAJPUD010007840.1:28184-41020 GCA_023553655.1 Myrmecobius fasciatus | reverse complement strand
TTCTTGCACTGATTTCAGTTTATTTTCCCATTTATCCTCCAGCTCTCTTTTGAGGTTCTTTATGCAATCTTCCAGAAAGGCCTTTTGAAAAGGGGACCAGTGATGGTCCTGGCTGATTTTCTCTGGATTTTTGTCTAAAGGAACCTCTGGCTCTGGGGTCGTTTCTTTGCCTTGATAAAAGGTGTCTATGGTGAGAGCTCTCTTTTGCTTCTTCATCATTTTTTTTAGACAGCATGGATATCTCTTTAAGGTAGGGGAAAAAATGGCGGCTGCAAAAAGCTTTGCCCTGGGGCACTTTGGTGAGTTGACTTAAGGTGCTGGGCCGATGGGGGCTAGGACTAAGTCTGAATTACTCCTTAAACAAGGCAAATCTGCCAGAACACCTGCCCCCAATCAGGGCAGAATGTCCTGAGTGCCTCAGATAAACTCCAGGTGTTTGGAATTTGGAGTTTGGAGTTTGGAATTTCTGCCATGATGAGCTGAGCTGATTCCCACCCTCACTTCCACTTCCGGCCTGCACAGGGGTCGTCTATTTATCTCTCTGTCCAAGTCCGACTAACCTGATATGAAGTTATCCAGAGAGCTGTGCCCAAATATTTCTGAGTTGGTTGACTTGAAGATCAGTTCAGAGGCTTATTTTATTGTTGATTTGAGAGAAGATCGGAGGAGAGGCAGAAAGTCACCTTTTCACTCCGCCATCTTGGCTCCGCCCCCCGGAGTTGGGACTTCTTGCAGTAGTTTTTAGATGGGTATTCAACTGCAGAGAATTGTGGTAATTGGACTTGCTGTTGTCATTCTGTAGTGGCAATGCAGTATTGATCATTTGGTGCCAGACAGAAAAGCAGTTTTCACATGACAAGTGGGCAGCTGTCAGGGTGTTCCCTCCCTCTCATTGATGCTGTCTATTCAGGACTGCAGAAGTGGTTGTAGCCAGAAATCAAGGCCCTGAGATACATCAAGGAAGCTTACCTGTGAAATAAAAAGAAGCTACAAATTCAGCTATTACTGCTTATGGGAGCACCCTTTCTCTCCGTCTTCCCCAGAGCTCTTCACCTTCAATTGAGACATTTCCTATACTCTAGGGCAGAGACTCTCTGCCCTATGTTGACTACCTGATTTCTTTAAGGGCCACATTTAATGATAATAATCAATATACCGTTGGATATTCTGAACTGCTTGTTTCTCTTATGTATCTGAAACCCTCCACAGAATTGAAATCTTAGTTACATGGTTGTTTGCTATCAAATGCTTTTTATCATTTATTCTTCACAAATAGTTAACAGGTTCATTTCAACCCTGAACTTCACAAACTCTAAATTAGCAGAGTTAGAATTAATGAGGCCATTTTATATATATATATATATATATATGAATTCTTTCAAATGAAGTTTGAGAGCAAAGCAGTATAGTGGTTAGACTTCTGAACTTGGGGTCAGAAAGACAACATTCAAATCCTGCCTCAGATACTTTGCTGTGTAATACATGTATAGTTTCTTGCTGCAAAAATAGAGACAATATCTGCAATACCTTTCTCATAGGGTTATTGTGGGTAACAAAAGAGATGATAAATGTGAAGTGATATAATCATCATTATTGTTATAATGTGGCTCTATTAACATCTTCTCAGAACTATAAAGGATTTGAGTCTCCACAGTTTTGGAAGAACCTCCTGTTCTCTTAGGATTCACTCTTATGTGTGCTAAGATTTAGAAGAAAAGTACTTATAAACAATGGAGATTTTTTTTTTAATGAACACGGATGCAATTGATGTGTAGATGAGCACTTTGATTTCTAATTCTTGACCACCACAAAAAGTTTCTATAAAGTTTTGTACAAATAGGTCCTTTCCCTTTTGTTTGAGTGTTTTTGGGGTATAGACTTAGTAGTAGTATTGCTGGATCAAAAAGTATGCTCAGTTTTATTGATCTTGGGGCATAATTCCAAATTGCTTTCCAGAATGGTTAGATCAGTTCACAACTCCACCAACAATGCATTATTGTCCCAGTTTTCTGACATCCCCTCCAAAATCCAAGTTTCCCTTTTTGCCATATTAATCACTCTGATAGGTGTGAGGTGGTACCTCAAACTTGTTTTAATTTATATTTCTCTAATTAATACTGATTTAGAGCATTTTTATATTACTATAGATAGCTTTGATTTCTGTCTGAAAATTGCCTGTTCATATTTTTTGACAATTCATCAATTGGAGAATGACTTATATTATTATGAATTTGATTGAATTCTCTCTATATTTGAGAAATGAGGTTTTTATCTTAGATACTTGTTGCAATCCCCACCCCCAAAGCTGCTTTTTGCTTTCTTTATAATTTTGGTTGCATTGGTTTTGTTTGTGCAAAAGCTCCTTAACTTTATCTAATCAAAATTATCTGTTTTACATTTTATAATGCTCTCTATATCTTCTTTGTTTTTAAATCCTAATTTTATCCGTATATCTGATAAACTATTCTATATTCTTTTAATTTGGTTTTGGTAATATCTTTTATGTGTAAATCATGTACCCATTTTGGCCCTTATTGTTATATAGTGTGAGACCAACAGGCCTACGCCTAGTCTTTGCCATATTGTTTTCCAGTATTCCCAGAGTTTTCATCAAATAATGGAGTTTTTGTTCCAAAGCTTGGATCCTTGAATTTATCACATTACTAGATTACTGCACTCATCTACTATAATGTAATTTGTATCTAATCTGTTCCACTGATTCACTGTTCTTTTTAATCAATACCAAATTGTTCTGATAATTACTGCTTTATAATACAGTTTGATATCTGGTATGACTAAGACTATTTTTTTCACATTTTTTTTCATTGATTCCTTTGATATCCTTGAGGTTTTGTTTTTCCAGATGAACTTTGTTGTTTTTACCTAGCTCTATAAAATAATTTTTGATAATTTAATAGATATGATATTGAATACATGGATTAACTTAAATAGAACTGTCATTTTCATTATTAAGTTGACCTATGTATGATTGATTAATCATTTTCTAATTGTTTAGATCTGACTTCATTTATGTGAAAAGTGTTTTCCAGTTGTGTTTATATAGTTCCTGGGTTTGTTTTGGAAGGTTGATTCTCAAGTATTTTACATTGTCTCCATTTATTTTAGATGGAATTTCTCTTTTTTCTGTCTGCTGGACTTCACTGTTAATATATAGAAATGCTGATAATTGATGTGGGTTTATTTTGTATCCTGCAACTTTGTTAAAATTGTTAATAATTTCATATACTTTCTAGAATTTTCTAAGTATAACATGTCATCTGCAAAGATTTGTTTCCTCATTGCCTATTCTAATTCCTTTGATTTCTTTTTCTTTTCTTATTGGTATAGCTAATATTTCTAGTGCAGTATTAAATAATAAAAGTAATAATGGGCATCCTTACTTTGCCCCTGATTGTATTGGGATGGCTTCTAGCTTATCTGTATTACACATAATGCTTGCTGATGGTTTTAGATAAATATTATTTATCATTTCAAAGAATACTCCCTTTATTTCTATGCTCTCTGTTTTTTTATTAGTAATGTATACACTGTATTTTGTCAAAGGCTCTTTCTGCATCTATTGAGATAACCATATTTTTGCTGCTTTGTTATTGATAGGGTAAATCATACTGATAGTTTTCTTAATACTGAGCCAGTTTTGCATTCCTGGTATAAATCCCATCTGATCATGGTATATGAGCTTTGTGCTTAATTGCTGTAATCTCTTTGCTAGTATTTTATTTAAAAATTTTGCATCAACATTCACTAGAGAAATTGGTCTATAATTTTCTTTCTCTCTTTTGGCTCTTTCTGTTTTGGATATTAGCACCATATTTGTGGCAGGAAAGGAATTAGGTAGATTTCCTTTTTTTTACCTACTTTCCCAAATAGTTTTCAGAGTATTGGGATTAATTATTGTTTAAATGTTTGTCAGAATTCACTTGCAAATCTATCTGTTTCTGGGGAACTGTTTTAGAAAGTTTACTGATGGCTTGTTCAAATTCTTTTTTCTAAGATTGGGTTATTTAAGTATTTTATTTCTTCTTCAGTTAATCTAGAGAATTTTAATTTTTATAAATATTCATCTATTTCATTTAGGTTGTCAAATTTATTGGCATATAATTGGGCAAAATAGTCATAACAATTTTCTTAATTTCCTCTTCATTGGTGGTGAATTTAACCCTTTTATTTTAATACTAGAAATTTAGTTTTCTTCTTTTCTTTTTTAATCAAATTAACCAATCTTATTATTTTTCACAAAACCAGCTTCTATTTTTATTTATTAGTTCAATTGTTTTCTTACTTTCAATTTTTTTAATTGCTCCTTTGATTTTCAGGATTTTCAATTTGGCATTGAATTGGGGATTTTGAATTTGTCTTTTTTTCTAGTATTTTTTAGTTGCATGCCCAATTCACTGATTCAGTTTTTCTTTATTTTGTTGTTATATGCAACTAGAAATATAAAATTTCTCCTAAAGACCACTTTGGCTGCATTCCATAAATTATTGTATATTGTCTCATTATTATCATTGTCTTTATTGAAATTTTTGATTGTTTCTATGAGTTGTTATTTGACCCACTTTTTTTAGGGTTAAACAATTTAATTTAATTTCCTGTAAATTTTTAATCTATCATCCATTATTTAATGTAATTTGTATTACATTATGATCTGAAAAGATTGTATTTACTATTCTTGCTTTTCTACATTTGTTTGAGAGGGTTTTGTGTTCTAATATATAATCAATTTTTGTGTAGGCTCATTATAGTATTGAGAAAAAGATTTATTATTTTCTATTCACATTCAGTTTTTTCCAGAGATGTATTTATTATATGCATTTATTCACATTCTTAACCTCATTCTTGTTCATTTTTTGGTTAGATTTATCTAGTTCTGAGAGAGAAAAGTTGAGTTCCCCAACTAGAATAGTTTTATTATCTATTTCCTTTTATAATTCACTTAGCTTCTCCTTCAAAAATTTAGATGTTGTACCATTTGGTACATGTATGTTTAGTATTGGTATGACTTTATTATCTATGATACCTTTCAGCAAGACATAGTTTCTTTCTTTATTTCTTTTAATGAGATCTATTTTTGCTTTTGCTTTGTCTGAGATCATGATGGCTACCCCTGTTTTCTTTGTTTCAGCTGAAGCATAATAGATTCTACTCCAGCTTTACCCTATTTGCATCTCTCTGCTGCAAATGTGTTTCTTATAAACAACATATTGCAGGATTTTGGTTTTTAGTTATTTCTGCTATTTACTTCCATTTTATGGGTAAATTCATTCCATTCACATTTGAGCTTATTATAACTATCTAGGTATTTCCCTCCATGCTATTATTTTGTATAATAGAATTATTATTTTTATCTTAACTCTGTCAATCTTTTTTTTGAGCTACCCTATTGTTGATATAAAATTTAAACATATAGTATATATTTCCATGTAAAAAAAGCCCATAAACCATTTGTCCATGTTGAGTTCCCTTGAAACTGATCTTTGATATTGGCTGTCATATATTAAATTTTCTATTCAGTTTGGGTTTGGTTGATAGAAAGTCCTGAAAATCTGCAGGTTCATTGAATGTCCATTTCTTCTCATTCAATATTATGAATAATTTTGCTATTGATCAGCTCTGAGGTGGGGCTTCACTACAGGTTTGCAATGGGGTCAAGGTCTTGCTGGTGGCTTGCATTGGAGATGGGATCTCTGTGGTGGGGCCTTGCTGTACTGCACAAACTATTTACTTGTCCAGGCAGCCCTTGGTTTTCAAGAGGCTAGGATTGTAGGATATATGGAAAGCATGTGCTAGGCATTGAGTGTACAGATAGAAAAATACATCAGTTTCTTCTCTCAAGGAGCTGACATTATAATGAAGACAAAACATATAATATGAGAAATAATTAAAGAAAATGGTCCTAAAGTGTTAGAACAAGTGAGGAAAATAGAAATAGAGAAAAAACAATTTATTGAAAAAGCTCCTATGAGGAAAACCTATAAAGACATCATTGCCAAATTCTGAAACCCCATATCAAGGAGAAAATTTTATGAGCAAGAAGAAAAAAAATTGAAATATGATGAAGCCACATTTAGAATCATTCAAAATCTGTCAGTGGCTACCTTAAAAGACCGTAGGTCTTGGAACACTAAATTTCAAATAGCAAAAAATGGGTTGCAGCCAAAAATATCATATCCAGAAAAGTTAAGCATAATCCTAAATGAAAAAAAAATTCAATGAGCTTCCATACTTTCAGGTTTTTGTTGCAAACAAATTCCCTCCAAACTGAATTTAATAGAAAATTTGACATGTAAGATCTAAGTGATATATCATATCATAAACATAAAAGGCTAATTTCAATGAGCTCAATAAGAACAAGCTATTTATGTTTCATATTTGAGAATATAAACCATATGTATATGATTGTTGAGTATGATGTGATTCTAAAAAGCAAAACTGTGCAGGAAAAAGGTAAAAAGAGTAAAACCATGTTATACAAAAGAGATGCAAGAGCAAAAAATGACATAGAGGAATAAGATGGAGGAGGACTGTTAGTTCTGGAATCCTACTCACATTGGGAATGTATTAAAGAGGAACAATACATGCATACATATAGACATACATACATGTCTCTCTATATAAATATAAATATATAATATATAGTTTAAAAAGTCTCCTAAATTTATAAAGAAATAAGGAGAGAAAATAGGATAAGGGGGAATATAAAAGGGTGAGTGGATTAATGAAATGGGATAAGATATGTAGATTAATGGGAATAGTATAAAGAGGAAGGGGAAAGGGGGGGAAAGATAAGGGAGGAATACTTGGGCTAGGTAAAGTAATATCAAGACAAGGTAGTAGGTAGAAGTAAAGTAGAGAAGATAGTAGCGATAGGAAATAAGAGATACACACAAACATAATAACAATGATCAGGAATAGAATTTATTAGAAAAAAAACAGGGGTAGTAATCATTGATCTCAAACAAAATTAAAGCTAAAATAGATTTAGTCAAAAACAGAAAAGTAGGGCAACTATTCTACATGCCAACCATATTAATCAATATTGTTTTAGACTATTTAACATAACTAGATAGTATAAGATTGGAATATTGCTGTGGTATAGGAAATGATGAGTTGTTGGATTTAGAAAAATATGGAAAGACTTGGACTTATTAAATATATTATCTGTCTTTAGAGAAATAAATGACAAACAAGTATAGTCCAGTCTTACACAAATCCATATGTATGTATCAATATGTATGATTATAGATATCTATGAGTTTATATTTGTATGTGTATATATGTATGTGTATATGTACATATGTATATGTAAACATAAATATATCATTGCTTAATTGTAACCTTTTGGGTAGAAGTGGCAGGGAGAAAAGGGGGAAAAATAAAAAAGTAAACAGCATAGAATAAAAAAAAAACCTACAAGAAAGCAAAGAGAAGATGGACAATTCTGAATACGATGAATAGTATTTATCATATATGCTTTTTTGAAATGAAAATTTATTGTCTCATATTTTGAATCTTCTCACGTTCTGCTGTACAAATAGAATTTTTTATTTTTCTGGTTTTTTTTTTCCTTTTTTTCTGCTTTGCAATTAAAAAAAGTTTTTGTTTTTGTTTTTGTTTTTAATTTAAAGAAGACAAAACATATGGACAGTTTCACCTATGAGTCAGATAGAAAGTTTCTAGGAATGTTGTGGGAAAGTAGATGTTAATGTCTTTTTAATATTATATTTCCACTGACTTTCTGTTCTTGAACCATTTGATATATATCAGCACTGGTTTAACTTGCCTGGCACATATTGCTTTCAGAATGGATTACCTATTTTGTATGCGGCTTTTGGTAGATGAGTTGGTAGAGACTCCAAATGAAGTCCTGCCCCGGATGATGGCTGTGAGATGGAATGGAAAGAGGACCAGTAGGTGAAGAGATATTATTACTTCTGTCCTTCCCATTCTTGTTGGCCTTTTAATCTTAGTTGCTTAGCAATTTTTGCTGGTGGTGGAAAAGCTCTGGGGAGCTGGTCTGGGGAGCACTTCTAATCTTAAGACTCTTGGATTCAGGGTCCTGCACTTTTTTCCATTAGAGTCTGAGGGGACATGGAGGACAAAGTGGTGATGGTAGAAGAAAACAAAACTATATATATCCTAGTCTGGTATTTAAGCATCTTCCTAGTCTTGACTCCAGTCTATACTTCCAGTCTTATTTTGTGTTCTGTTTCAGCCAAAGAGAATTATTAACATTTCTCTGACAGTACATTCATATAGGCCATCCCTTAAATCTTAGATTCACTATCTTCTCATCTCTACTTCTTCATACTAAAATGTAACTTAGGAAGAGACTTCAAAGGACATCTAATTCAACTCCTTCATTTTATTGATGAGGAAACTGAAGCTCAAATTAAATGATTTGCTTATCTTTATGTAAGCATTAAATGTTAGAGGTAGAGCCTTTGAAGAACCAACTTCCCTTTAATTACTAAGACCTTCTCCCTCTAAACTATTTTGTATTTATCTTTTATTTAATCTCTAATTAATCATATGTGTACATTTTTGTCTTCTCTGATGGCATATGTTACATAAAAACAGGAGCAGTTTAATTTTTGTCTCAGTATTCAAGGATGTGCTGACAAATCTTTAACAATTAGCACTCCAAAAAAAAAAAAATCCATACATGATGCAATTTCAACATTAGTAACATTTTTTTCCATTATCTTCTTACTCTGGACAATCAACAAAACAAGAAATCAAATTTCTATTTGCAGAATTTGTCAATCAACATGTAAATGCTCCCCTTGAAACTTTAACAATTTTCTCTTGAATATTCAAGAGGGCTCTTATACATCCTGCCTATCCTCCTAATGCCTAGCACAATGCCTGGTGCATAGCACAACCCATGGTCCTTAGGTGACCCTTAATAAATGCTTGTTAATTGATATTCACTGGTTAATTAATCGATATTAGTTGAATTTTAAATGTTACCTCCAAGATGAGGAGCCTTTAGGAAGTGAGAAACTAGATGATAGAAAACAATTGCAATCTCTGATAAATTAATGATATGTAGGCAGCTCATAAGCTTTTTTTCTATTAATGATCTTTATTTTTGAATCTTTCTTTATTTGAATCTTACACTTTATGCAATTTCACTGTTTCTAAGTGGCCCATCCCTGTCATTGAAGGGTGAAAGAAGGTAATTAGAGCAATTCTAATAGTTGGATATTTGAGTTAGTGGGTTATTTATTTATTTGTTTCTCTGTTTTCTCTTTCCATGTCCTATGGAATCAGTTTACTATAACGATTTGGTATGGTGGTTATGTTCCTGTTCTTGTGATGGGAATGTTCTGCTTTGATACTAATGGGTAGAAAGAAAAACAGAAGAATAGCTTTTCTGGTCTTTTCTCTGAAGTTAAGTTATTTAATTTGTTGAATGAATGGATGAAGCTAAATATGTCAGAACCATTTAATTTCTTCAAAGCTTGTGGGGGTACAAAGATATCAAATCTGCTATAATTCAATAGAAAGTTTTCTTCCCTATATTTATTAAGGCAATTAGCATTCTCATCCAAATAAGAGTAAAGGCATTGCTGTAGGTGCTAGAAATGGAAAACAATTGCTGTATGTTTTAGTTCAAGATGTAGTTTTAAAAGTCTTTAAGCTTGGCTGACAGTTTCATAGCAACAAGGTTAAATCACAATTTGGAATATTGGGGCCTAAGGGAGAGGGGCACTGAGCTTAATTTATAATGCATGCATGCCTCCAACTTTGAGCCACATCAATTATAAATGTTGCCTAAGGTCTTGAATCTACTCTCATGGGTCTCCCTAGAATTGTTGCTCATAGGGAATTATTCCTTTATTTTGTTTGTGCCTTGATGCTTATATGAACAGAGACAGGAGTCTAGGGTTGGCATTTTTTTCCTTTGGTAAGCCTTTGTTATTAAATTCATTATACCTTAATGATTATGTACAGTAGATAAAAACAATAAGTGAGGGATCTACATTATTATACTATTTTGCTAGCTTGTTCTAAAAGACGTGTGTTTTTCTCCAATATGATTTCTGATTAAGAATGGTCAGAAATTTGGCAATGAGGTGGTACAGTGGATAAAGTGCTGGACCTGAAGTTAGGAAGCCCTGAATTCAAATCCACTCTTATAATTGAGTAAGTTACTTACCCTCTGTTTGCCTCAGTTTCCTCAACTACAAAAATGGGGATAATAACACCACCTACTTCACAGGGTTTTTGTGAGGATAAAATGAGAAGACATTTGTAAAACACATGGCACAATGCCTGACTCACAGGAAGTACTAATAGGTGATTATTCTCTCTCTTCCTACAAGTTAATTTTCCACAAAAATAAATCCATTGAATGTGAAACTCTTAAGAGGCAGTGATGTATAGTGGATTGTATAGTAGATAGGAAAAGGGCTTCCAATTAAGGAAGGCCTGGGTTTAAAGGCCCACTTCTGACATATGCTATCTGTAGGACTGTGGGAAAATGTCTAGGACCAGAAGTCATAGAGTAGGGGTCACTGAAGATTAACAGAGGGAGAACCTCACTGATGAAATCACAGGAATATTGAAGATTCAAGAGCTTTCCATTTTGGTGGTGCTAATATTCTTGTAATTATAAAGATTAAAATTATATAATTAGTTTACTATGTATATCTCCAAAGCTGTGTCATTGATACCAATAGTTTGGTTCACCATTAAAGCAATTCATTATAAAATGCTGGTGCCTCTATGAGAGAACACAGAAATTTCTTATCTTAGATCTGTCAGTAGTAGTTTATGTTCTAATGAGCTAAATCATAAAATTGGTCCACTCAGTAAAGCATGATGTTTCTGTCAATAGTACTGTGGAAGAAAATTGTTCCTTTTCATAAAATCAACTTAAAAATTAAGGATGTATATATATATACATACATGTTCACCTTTGCAAAAGGAATTTTTTTTTGTCTCTAGAATCATAGAATTCTGAGCTGGAAGGGTCTTTAGAGATCATTTAGTCCAATGACCTCATTTTGGAAACAGGTTCACTCATGTGAAGTGATTTGCTTGAGGTCATACTAATAGAGGGAGTGTTCTGTGAAGTCATGTCTTCAGACTCCAAATCTCAGTTTCTTTCTATTATATGGGGTTAAATCAAATCATATTAGAAACTCAACTAAAGTTCATCCCAACCATTCAATTTTGAAATAAGTTATATGTTGTTTATGCGATTAAATCAAAAGCAAGTATTTAAAAGTGATCTACTCAAATGGGGGAAATATTGAAGTAGAAATAAATGCCTTGTTCAGCCTTGGGCTTCCACCTGACTAGCTGTACACTTTAAGGGACTCGAGAGAAAACTCTCTTCTTTATTTTCCTCCTTGACAAGCCTCAATTTGGGGAAGAGAGAGAAATTTTCAGTACCACTTTCATCCCTTCTAGTTATTTTTGGATGGTGTTATACAAAGAGCACTAGATATGAATTTTAATGTCCAGAGACTGCTGCTTTTTACAATACTACCTATTTTGTTTTGGGAAAAATCAATGATCTTGTCTGGTTCTGTGATAAAGGATATTATTATTGTTGTTGTGAGAAACTTAAGTAAGAAGAATTTCTTAGAAAAAAAGATAAAAATTATACCTATAAAGGATTGTTGTACCTCTCTAAACTCATCTCAGCCTCCTGCTGCCAAAAATAGTGGTTTCTTTCCTCCTAAATCTCTGATCACTTGCTAATACTACCATCCTCCCAGTAAACCATTTCTGAAACATTGACATCTTTGATTCCATTCCACCTCTTAATTCTCCACATCAGATCAGTTGCCAAGTTCTGTTGATTCTATCTATTCAATATCTCTTATTTTCTATTTACTCTAGGCTAGGCTGTTATCACTTCTCATTTGGACTACTTAATATCTCTAATCTAACATCCCTGCCTCAACTATCTCCCTTCTTCAGTCTAACTTTTCCACAGTTTCCAAAAGTATATTCCTAGTTCATATATTGTACCACTCCATTCTTCTATCCAAAATGATGCAGCAGCATCACAGAAATATCATACTTTGAAGGCTAAGCTTAGCATGAATCTACCTTTCCTTTCTTATTTCATATTCCTTTCCTTCATACTCCACATAACAGTCAAAGTGAACTGCTATTCACTCCCCAATATCATCTCTCAAGTCCTCTTCTCCTACCTCAATGAATTCATCTCCCATCTCTATGAACCACTCCTTTCTCCTCTTGGCTTATTGAAATCCTGATCTTCCTCCAAAGAAGAAATCAAGTATCATCTTCTCCATAATTTGCTTGACACCATCTCTACTCAATGAAAAACACTTTTCACTGTCTAAGGTTTACCTAGAATACTTTGGAAGGAATCTTTCTTTTATTACATTCTATATTCTATACAATCTATATTCTGTCTGGTATCACAGCTTTTTTTGATAGCTAGGTTTCTGTGTTCCCCTACCCCACATTTTTAAATCTCCAGTCCTAGCATGGCACTTCACAAACAGTAAGCACTTAATAAATGTTCATGAATTGAATTGACTTTCAAAAAGACTTTCATAGATACTCACTTGCAAAAAAAGAAAAGAAAAGAAAAGAAAAGCTAAGTTACCATGGGATTGGAGGAAATGCTTTTTCACACACTGTGAACTGACTTGGAGACAGAAAATGACGTAAGAAGGAGATACCTTTCTGGTAGATAAATGTTAACAGCATGATCTCAGAGGAAATGGTCTTAATTAGCATATTTTATTTTATTTTTTTATTTTTTTTTCAAGGTCACACATCAATTTATTTTTTTTATTTTTTTATAAAGCTTTTTATTT
>JAJPUD010007840.1:0-28084 GCA_023553655.1 Myrmecobius fasciatus | reverse complement strand
TCCTTCCCCCCACCCCCCACCCCTAGATGACAGGTAATCTAATACATGCTAGATAATATAAATTATATGACAAATACAATGCATGTATACATATCTATACAGTTATCTTACTGCACAAGAAACATCAGATCTAGAAAGAGAAGAAGAAAAAAAAATAACCTAAGAAGGAAAACAGAATGCATGGAAATATTCACAGAAAGCGTTAAAATGCTGTGTTGTGGTTCACTCTCAGTTCCCACAGGCCTCTCTCTGAATGTATATGACTATCTTCATCGCAGCACAACTGGTTTGAATCACATCATTGTTGAAGAGAACCATGTCCATCAAAATTGATCATCATATAGTCTTGTTGCTGTGTATAATGTTCTCCTGGTTCTGCTGATTTCACTCAGCATCAGTTCATGCAAGTCTCTCCAATCCTCTCTGAAATCCTTCTGTTGGTCATTTCTTACAGAACAATAATATTCCATAACATTCATATACCATAATTTATTCAGCCATTCTCCAATTGATGCGCATCTTTTCAATTTCCAGTTTCTTGCCACTACAAAAAGGGCTGCCACAAACATTTTTGCACATGTGGGTCCCTTTCCCTCCTTTAAAATCTCTTTGGGATATAGGCCCAGTAGAAACACTGCTGGGTCAAAGGGTATGCACTGTTTGATCACTTTTTGAGCATAGCTCCAAATTACTCTCCAGAATGGTTGGATCCGTTCACAGTTCCACCAACAATGCATCAGTGTCCCAGTTTTCCCACATCCCCTCCAACAGCTATCATTATCATTTCCTGTCATTTTAGCCAATCTGACAGGTGTGTAGTGGTATCTCAGAGTTGTCTTAATTTGCATTTCTCTGATCAATAGTGACTTGGAGCACCTTTTCATGTGACTGGAAATAGTTTCAATTTCTTTGTCTGAAAATTGTCTGTTCATATCTTTTGACCATTTGTCCATTGGAGAATGGCTTGAATTCTTATATATTTGAGTCAATTCTCTATATATTTTAGAAATGAGGCCTTTATCAGAACCTTTGGATGTAAAAATATTTTCCCAGTTTACTGCTACCCTTCTAATCTTGTCTGCATTCATTTTGTTTGTACAAAAACTTTTTAACTTGATATAGTCAAACTTATCTATTTTGTGATTAATGATGACCTCTAGTTCTTCTTTGGTCACAAATTCCTTCCCCCTCCACAGGTCTGAGAGGTAAACCATCCTACATTGTTCTAATTTGTTTATAATATCATTCTTTATGCCTAGATCATGAATCCATTTTGACCTTATCTTGGTATATGGTGTTAGGTGTGGGTCAATGCCTAATTTCTTCCAGACTAGTTTCCAATGATCCCAGCAGTTTTTGTCAAATAGTGAGTTTTTATCCCAAAAACTGGGGTCTTTGGGTTTATCAAACTTAATTAGCATATTTTAAAATTACCTGAAAGAAGGTCTGAACAGGGAAATCTCCAGATTGTAAAATGATACAATGTAAACAATTGTAAAACAATGAAACAATAAGATTTTCTTCTTGTACCATGGACCCTTTTCCAACCTGGTAAAGTCTAGGGATCCAATGCCAGAATTAGGCTTTTAAGTGCTTAAAATAAACATATAAGATTGCAAAGATAGCCAATTACATTAAAATATAATTATCAAAATATTTAAAAAAAATAAATTTCTAGTGCAAATTAGGACAAGTCTGAGGTACCACTTCACACCTCTCAGATTGGCTAAGAAGACGAGAAAAGATAATGATAAATTATTATTTGTCAAATAATAATTCGATGTGAGAAGATTGAAAAGGGATGTGAGAAAATTTGGACATTAATACATTGTTGGTGGAGTTGTAAACTGATCCCACCATTCTGGAGAGCATGGAACTATGCCCAAAGGACTATCAAACTGTGCATATCCTTTGACCCAGCAGTGCCTCTATTGGTCTTTATTTCAAAGAGATAAAGGAAAAAGCAAAAGAACCCACATGTACAAAAATATTTGTAGCAGCCCTTTTTGTAGTGGCAAGGAATTGGTAACTGGATGGATGCCCATTTGGTGAATGACTGAATAAGTTATGGTATGTCAATGTAATATTATTATTCTATATGAAATGAAGAGCAAGCTGATTTTAGAAAAGCCAGAAAAGATTTACATAAAGTGATGCTAAGTAAAGTACATAGAACCAAGAGAACATTGTATACAGAGCAACAAGATTATGTGATGATATCAACTGTGATGGACTTGGCTCTTCTTTACAATAAGATGATTCAAAGCAATTCCAATAGACTTGTTATGGAAAGAGCCACCCACATCCAGAGAGAGAACTATGGAGACTGAATGTGGATCAAAGCATAGTATTTTCCCCTTTTTGTTGTTGTTGTTTGTTTGCTTGTTTTTTTTTCTTTCTCGTGTCTTTATTTTCCCTTTTAATCTTATGTTTTTTGTGACACATGGAAAATATGGAACTATATTTAGAATTGCACATGTTTAACCTACACTGGATTACTTGGTATCTGAAGGTAGGGACGAAGGGGGAAGAATTTGGAATAAAAGACTTTGTAAGGGTGAATGTTGAAAACTTACTTTGAAAAATAAAAAGTTTTTATAACAAAAAAAAGTTTTCAGATTCCCTGTTAAGACCTCCAAACTTAAAAGAAGTTAACATAAACTTTTATGATTGAACAATTTGGAAAATTGAAGGAAGATGCATTAAAATATGTAAGGAGAAGGCAGAAAATAATCCAAAAATTATCTAAAAGATAATGGGCTGAGAAGGATCAGAAGCCACTGTAGAATATACATAATATACTGGACCATTTGATATCATGGCCAAAAAAACACACGCAACAAAACACTGAGAATAATCAAGAAAATTTTCTAAATAAAATTGAAATCTATTCTTACAAAAAATCACTGTACATCTTCATGTGTAACTTTATACATAATTCTTATGATACTTTTAAAGATAAAAGCTAAACTGGAAAAGATGCTGAAAAAAAGGTTGCTTTGTGCATAATTTGTGACAAATAAAACAAAGTATTTAACACAATTCTGGCAAATTTATATAACTTGTTTTCTCTCAGTGTTGATCAAGGTTATAAATAGGTTAAAGGAGGATTTATAAAATTTCAAAAGACATTGTAATCAAAGAATTAGAGTTGGAAGGGCCTTTTAGAAACTTTCTGGTCAACCCTTTTCCCCTAAGAAGTTCTTGTTTAAGTTTAAATACCTGTTTTATACTTGTCATAACACAAGTTAGTTTTCATGATAAATCATTGGCTAGTGACATGATTACTTTTCTTATAAAATTACAATTTATTGGTGAAACATAAACAATTTAAGAACAAAGTAAGATCGTATATCATCTAATGCTACACTGTGTATCATAATAGGAATTCTGGGAACATGAAGATGCAATCAACATTCACTTAGTAATGGCCTATTGTATATGTGGAGCAAGTGGAACTGGAGTAATCTAAAAAGCCTTCACAAAAGCAGTGGTTCTTGAGCTGGACCTTGAAGGATGGATAGAATGTAGGTGATCCAAGAGGAGTGGGGAGGTCATTTAAGTGAGAGGAGACAATTATAAACAAAGGCATGCAGGAGGTATGGGGAATGTAATGCAAATGGAATATGATCAACCTGCAGTGGAGTTACAGGCAATAGGAAATAAGGTTGGATAAAGTGGGACTCATTAAAGAAGCACCCATCTCTATAGTCCCCTACAAGGATTGTGAATGGAAATTATATTTGCCATTTGTCATGACTCTCAACATATTTCAAGCAACAGTCCATGCTACTTTTGTATTTCCTTCAGTGCTTAACAGCCAGATGACAGCCAGATCTGATTTTTATTTTATGGCGTCTATGATTTCATCCATTTAGAGAACTTCTGGTAAGAAATTCACTCTTCTAATGTAACTTGGTATTAATCCTGCAATGCACAGGCTTAGAGAGCTACCTAACTAGAGCTTAAATGACTTGTTCAGGATCATATAAGCATTGATGTGTCAGAATCAGGATTTGGACTGACATCTTCTTGACAGTAATACCAGCTCTCTATCACTATGCCAGATTGCCCCTTAGATCTCATTACTTACATCTAATCTCTACATTGTGTCTGCAACATTTCTATTGTTTAGGTCAGAATTATTAAATCAAATCCCAATTGACTTCAGGCTTCCTCTTTTAAGGAACTCTAAGTTAGGCACTATACCCATCCTTTAGTATGTGTTTCACTTTTCTAGGACTATATATTGCTTTTCATTCTAGCTCGAGAAAAATTATTTTACTATCAAATTAATAACCAATTATTAAATTAGGATCCAGGCTTTATCCTTTTATTTCCTTACTTAGGGCCTACCCCAAGTAGAAGATTGGTCAGTTTTTGAAGGACATAACTAGTTGATGAGATTACCCTACCCCTCAGGGAACATGCTTTTCTATTTGGGGCAGGACTTCATCCAAATAAGATTCTTTACTTCTGTTGACAGTGTTAACAGAATCCAGTCTAAGTTTTGACTTGAGGAAATGAGTCTCTCTCCTCATAACCCTTCATTACAATTTAGAGTGACCCAGCTCATAAAGGCAAAAACCAACTAGAGGGTTAGCATTTTAAAACTAAGACATTTCCAATTTTATTTTTTAAAGATATATGTAGCCACTGAATTATTTAAATAGGAGAGTGGAATGATCTAGCCTGTGCATTAGGAATATACTTTTGGAAAATATGTGAAGGTTAGATTGGAAAAAGAGACATTTGAGGCAGAGAAATCATTTTGGAGTGATTATGGATTTCCTTGTCCAGATTGCTAGCGATGACCTTGTCTCATGATCAAGCTACTTTCAGCAGGAAGAGCCAAAGACTTCTAGCCTACTTCTTCATTAAATGCTTACCAATCAGGGTTGGTTTTCACTTGTCAGAAGCATACCCTTTTCCAAAAGTAATTAGGGCTTTTAGTGTTTCCATGGTTTTGTCTTTTTTTTTTGAGAGAGAGAGAGAAACTACTCACCATCAATTTATTATTATCTAACATATTTAATAAATTCATTATTAATTACTCAGAAACCCTGACTCTTGATGTTTTTCTTTTGTCATAATCTATGTGACCCTGTAGAAGTCACTTAGCCTCAGATTTAAATGAAGGAATTGGATTAGGTGATCTCTGAGGTGCAGCCCTAGCATTCTCTCTTGTTCATGTTGATTCATGTTTTCCATTTGGCTTTTTCTATATTCTTGTAGTATGTAATGCCAGCCTCACTTCCCATACTCTAAATCACTAATTAAAATGTATTTTAGTGAGAACATAGAACTTATCCAATGTTAGCTTCCTTATTGTTCCTTCTATTTGAAAGCATCCAACTCAAAATACCTCAATATTTCTTCACGTGTTCACATGTTGTTTTTTCTTCTACCTTCCCTCAGAGAAATTATTTCTCTTCCAATCTAAGGCTAGTTCATCTTTATATGTTCTTTTTTGGGGGGAGGCAGTTAGAGTTAAGTGACTTGTATAGGGTCACACAGATAATACATGTTAAATGTCTGAGGCTGGATTTGAACTCAGGTTCTCCTAACTCGAGGATGAGCACTCTATCCACTGTGCCACCCAGCTGCTCCCTCTCCATGTCTTCTTGACTTCATCCTGTGTTCCATCCTCCAGAAATTTATTATCTTTTTATCTTGATTCTTAAATTTCTCTATCTTTTGTCTTTCCTAGTTCTTAAACATGTGCTTAAGGTTTTTTTCCTATCCCCAAACATGCAAGAAATAAAATACCTTTGTTAACCCTTCCTTAGATGATATTAATTCAATAATTTGGCAAATACTTAATAATGAGTGCATACATCAAGACTAAGGATACAAAGATGAAAATGACAGTTTCTGCCTTCAAGGAACTTGCAATTTAATATGAGAAGAGTAAAACATTAGAGATCACAAGTATATTAAAAAAATTTGAGAGTGGTAGAGGTCACTTTCAGCTGAGAAGAAGGGAAGAGGAGAAGGATCAGGAAGACATTCATAGAAGCTGGGATACCTAAACAGTCTTGAAGGAAGAGAAAGATTGTAGATAATGAAAAAGTAGTTTATTCCAGGTATAAAGGATGTCTTACTTCATTGCATGGAGCTGGAAAAGGACAGGATGTCAGTAACTGAAAGTTCTGTATGATTAAAAGATGGAACTGAAGGGAAATAGTATGAAATAAGGTGGGAAAGGTAAATTCAAGTGTATATGTGTGTGTATGTGTGTGTGTGTGTGTTTTAGAGGTAAGTGATGTGATCATACCTATACATCAATAAGATTATTTATTCAGTAAAGTAAGAATGCATTTGAAAGGGGTAGGGATTGGACATAATGTGAATATTTAGGAATATTAGGGTTAGTAGTCCAAAGGAAGAGAAATAATGGCCTTAACCAGGATAATGGCAATAGGAATGGAAAGAAGGAAAATGGATATAAGATAGATATATCTTTACAATTTATTTTTACCACCAAATCTTAACAATAAGAAACATGAATACTAATGTCTTCTTCTTCTCTTACCACTCATTAATAATTACCACATGGCTTCTATTCATCCCTATCCCTCACTGAAACTACTCTAGTTTGCCAGTGATCTATTGATTAGCAAATTCAATGGCCTTTCCTAAGTATATATTGTCTTTGCATTCTATGCAGCATTTGACAATGTAAACTATCCCTTTATCCTCGAAACTCTTTTGACTATAACATTAGAGAGATCATTTAATCATCTTAATTTGCAGTTGAGAAAACTGAGAGTTCAAGTGGTATGTCCATGTTCATAAAATTAATTAGTGGCAGATCAATAGCTAGAACTTTAATGGCTTGACTTCTAATCCAATGCTGTTTCTACTACAGAATGATGCCTATCCAGAAGGGTATTCTCAACAACAAAGATCAAATAATGATCCTTAAAGTTTGAGTTATTTGCATTTGATTTTATTCACTTAACAAATATTTGTCCATTATCTGTGAAGTTCAAATTGCCATATTAATTGTTATTCTGATTCTCAGAAATTTGGGCATACATGAATTTTTTATTTGGTGACTCTAGATTAATGAAAATTTTAAAATTTATCATAACTAGACAATCAATTTAGGTATTTTTAAGAACACTAAGAACTTGCATGGTGGCAGCTAAGTAATACAGTGGATAGAATGCTCAAATCAGGAAGACCTGAATTCAAATCCAGTTTCATTCTGGCACCGGCTGAGTGATTCTTGAAAACGATTAACCTCTGTTTGCCTCTATTTTTTCATTTATAAGATGGGGAAAATAATAGCACCTAACTCTCAGGGTTGTTGTGAGCATCAAGTGAGATAATATTTGATAAGCTTTTAGCAAACTTTAAATCACTATATAAATGTGTTTTGTTTTGTTTGTTTGTTTTTTGTAATAGTTAATGGCTTTCTGTGCAGAATACTGGAGTTGCCATGTATTAATCTCATATAGACATGGAGATAGATTATATTTCTAGTATATGTGTCTAGGACATGAAAATATTTTCAATAATTAGGAAACCTAATTGCGCCTATCCACCTTTTGTGATTTATGTAAAAACAAATGATACCAGTAGAAGAAACCTGGAAAACATTGCCACAGATTTTTTTTCTAAATATTCATAAAATTCCATATATTCATAAAATATGAAGCAAAATGATTTAAAATATGAAAATGATGAGTTCTTGACCAATGATAGATTAAGCAAACCTAACCATGGTCAATCTGTATTTCCCTAGAGTCCTATAAATTTAAACAGAAGGCTTTCAACTGAATAAGAAGAGGTTGAATAAAACTATCCACACTAGAAAGTAGAAGGTACAATATTAGGGGAAAAAAAGACATTGTAAGAGAAAACCGTGTTTTCACAGGAAACAAAACATCTATGAAGAGACAATAAAATTTACAGCCTCAGATACAGTATCTGTTTCTATAGATGTGCTGAACATGATTAATAAATGGGGGGAAATTAGAGATTTTAGCACAAGAAGGTAAATTGGTATATATTGCTGAGATTTGATGAGCCTATTATAGGAACATAGCATTAGAAAAAATGTCTTTTATTAAAAAACCTCTCCCTACTTCCTCCTCACCCTTCCACCCACCAAGCTCTCCTATTTATTTTTGCCTCCTGGGCTTCCTTGTCTTCCTTCAATACTCAACTCAAACATTGCAACAGCAAGGAAGCCATATTCCTGTTAAGAGCTGAAGCCAAAGGTCTTACTGACTCCAGGTCTAGTGCTTTATCCACTGTGCCATGTGATTACCTGACACATTGTAGACTCTTAATAAATAAATAAACTGAAAGGAATTTCAGAGACCATCTAGTTGAATTCCCTCATTTAACAGATTATCATAATTTTTCAGGTCTCTTAAAGTGAATATTCTTTTCATGTATGAGTTGGATTGGATAGCTTCTATGTTTCTTCTAATTCTCAAATTTTGTGATTTGGAAATTGAGTCCCAGAAAGATTGTTTCTTGTCCAAGATCATATAAATAGTAAGTATCAGAGGCTAGAATTGAAACATCTTTTGACTTCAGAACTAGCGCTCTTTTCACTGATTGATTGAGAACATTTGTGTAAAGATCAGGGGAAACAAGAATAAAGGTCATATTGTTTTGAGGGAAAGCATATTACAGATGCCCTAAATAGAAATAAGAATTAGAAGAAGTATTTAGGAAATAATTCACAGATCTTGAATGAAAATATTCTATTGCACTAATGAGAGACTGCAACCATCTACACATCTGCTGAAGCTCTCTTTGTCAAAAATAGAGCATCTGATAAATTTGTGACTTGCTTTAATGATGGCATAGTGATTTTGGAAAATATTATTATTGATGTGATTCCAACCAATAAAGAGAGGCTTTGGCTGAAGCAAAAATTACAGGGGCAAATGGCCACTCCATTATAGCATTCTTGATAAAGAAAAGTCAGGCATAAGCTAATATCCACTCTGTTTTTGGAGGCATCATATTTCAAAGTATCCAGGACCAAGACTGATTGTATCCTATAGCATTATATTTTGCAGAGGAAGTCAGTCCAAGAGGAATGGGAACCCCTAAAAATGATATTCTGACGATATAAGCAGGAATTATTTTGATAAGGAATAAAAAAGAGAGAAGCTGCCTAAAGGCATTGACAAGAATGTGAAGGGAACTTATCCAACTCAGACTTTGAAACTTCAATTGAATATGAAAGTAAAAACAACTTATTGAAGATAAATATGAGAGAAATGTGTGAGGGTGGTGTTGAAGTTTGAGTTAAGACTGATGATGAATGTTAACACAACAAAAATATTTTGAGGGCAAGAGATATATCAAATAAGGTCTCAGACTATTGCTCAAAGTGTATGGAATGATAATAGACAGTGGCAAGAATGCTGAGCTTAGTTCTTATACTTTTGTTTTCTGAGAAAGGGTCCTAAGAAAGAGCTCTGGGAGAATGAGTGTACTGTAAATTCAAGATGAAGCAGTTTATGACATGGAATTCTGATCTTTTAGGATTCATTAGGAAAGGTGTAGTATCCAGAATTAGAGAAGTAATAACGTCATTTATTCTGCCCTAGTCAGACCACATCGGGGGGACTGTTTAAATCAACATTAAGCATCTATGTGTAAATTAATGTTCTGAGCTCTGGGGATACCCAGATTATTTGGAGTTTGAAGGAATACAATGTATTATTCAGTTGATTTAAAATATCTACAAATAATACAGAACGGTTTTAAGAAAGAAAAGAGTCTAATAACTGTAGCAGTAGGATATGCCTTGTGAAAGGGGGGGGGGGACCTGAGCTGTGCTTTGCAGGAAGTAGAGATTCTTTAAAATGAAGGTGAGAAGGGAGCAAATTACAGAGATAGGAAGACATGAAGATAAGAGATGTTGCTTATGGGGGACAGCATCCTAAGGTTTGACTGGAATATAGAGTAGGTAGAGGAGAGTATTATTAAATATAACTAGAAAGTTAAGTTGGATACTGATGTAGAGGGTTTTAAATTCCAGGCTGAAGTTTTTGTATTTGTAAGAGGGAGTCGCTGAAGATTTTTTAATTGGGGAAGAGTTAACACAGTCTGATTTATGTTTTAAGAATATCAATTTAGGGCAGCTAGGTGGCTCAGTAGATAGAGCAACAGCCCTGAAGTCAGGAAGACCTGAGTTCAAATTTGACTTCAGACACTTAAAATTCCCTAGCTGCGTGACCCTGGGCAAGTCACTTAACCCCAATTGTCTTGGCCAAAAAAAATTTAATCGGTGTAAAAAAAAGAAAAATAAAGACTTCAAAAAGAAAAAAAAATTAAAAAAAGAATATCAATTTAATATTGAGATCCGAAGTCAGATTGTAGAGAATGAAGAACAGAGTAAGAGGGGAAATAATTGGAAGCACCTGTTATAGGTGAACTTCTCAAGGAGTTTAGATGCAAGAAGGAAAAGTATAGAAAGACTTCCTGATTCTTCAAGAACTGGACTTGGATAAACACTCACTCAATTAGAGAATTCTCCCTGGTAATAAATCTGGCCTGTGTTCAATTTAATGATTCCCTTAATGATAAGGGATCCCACCCAATACTTTCCCCCATCCCTTTCCTCCCCCTTCTACCTGGGCTTTGAGGTAATTTGTTTAGCTGCTTTGTTACAGCTATTGATATAACAAGTTTACATGAATGATCTCACTTGTTCATCAATACTTGGTTAGGGAGCTATTATGATGGTTAGTTCTCTGTTTATAATATGGAAACTAAGACAAGAAGGGGGTCATAGGATCCTTCATGTAGAGGTGAAAATAGAATATAAATTTAGAGGCTTTCAAGTCTAGCATCGTCATTCTGCAGGAGGAAAAAAGAGGCACAGAAAGTTAAGCGATTTGCTTATTTTATCACAGCTTATAAAGTGTCAGGATTGGGATATGAACCCAGGACTCTTGTCTAAGTTTAGTACACTTTTCTACACCATGCTGCCAGAACCAACTTACTGTTTGCTTGATTACATTAAACACTGAGACTGGTCTCTTCTAGTAAAAGTAAAGTGGAGCTTAATTCCAGCTATATAGCTAATCCATGATAGATACTCATACTTATATATTTTGATAGCTATGTCCATCTTGCCTCCCCCTCTCCCACAAAAAGTATCTAGGTAATTACCTTTTGATTCATCATTTTGCTTGTGAATGACCTGATTTTACTGAGTCAATATAATTCTTTTGTTTGTAATTTTTCCCCTTGAGCTTTTGAAAGATGAATATATAATTGATCACACACATATTCAAATTGCAATTCAGACTTATTGCTTGGAAATGGTTCTTTCAATATCTCTAACTTTTTCTATATCTATATCTGTGAATCTATTCTTTATCCATTTCTATTCTCTATTACCCATCTGTGGTCTTTGAGGTCTATTATCTTGCACATTTGCTACCTTGTCACAGGTAAGGCTCTTAAACAGAAGATGAAATAACAAAATGATGTCTTATCCTATAAGATCCTATGTTATATGTAGGATTTAAAAATAAGCCTTATTTACCCTTTTCACAAATTTGGAACTTCTATGGGTTTTATGAAATGACATTTAATTGGTTACTATCAGAAGTAAAAAGATGGAAATTAACATAAATTCATAAAATAGGCCAACAGAATCTCTTTCAGTGTGTGTCTCACCCTCCTCTTCCCATTTAAGTCTAGCATACATTTCTACAATATCTTAGGCTAACAAGGATCTGGGGAGAAGCTTTTCGTATCACATATGTCTTTGTTTTTATCCTGCTGTGTGTGTGTGTCAGATCACAGTGACAGGCAGCATATAAATAGCTAGAGTCTGTTTTTATTCTGGTTGGTAATGACTTTTTTTATGAAATGGGATTTCTTCTTTAATAAGTTATAGGATGTAATTACCACCTAAAGGAAGCCAAACTGTCTTAGAATAATCTTGGAGCTTTCAGTGAAGTTAAGGTCCTTCTGTACCTCACAATGAAAAAAGCCTCATACTAAAATGGGCAGCTTTTATACAGCATTCATTTTCTGGCATTTAATTCTTTATTGTTTTTGTTTAATGAAAAGGGAAAAAGAAATAAAATAAAAATGGAAATATTCCATTGCATACCTTTGTTACTTCTGTGTAATGTGTGTATGGTTCATGATTCACATACAATCCTTTAAGGCTTAAAATACAAGTGATATTCAATACATTTATATTTAACTTCATCACCTGAAAACCTCTAAAATTATGAAGCTAAAATTCTTAAGACCATCCTAAATCACTTTCCTGACCTTTATTCTAGGTTGACCTCTTCCCTTCCCATTAGCTAGTATGGAAGTATATGCAGTTGATGTTTATGTGGGAGAAGACATTGACAGCGAATAACTTACTGGATTAAAGCACTACATGAAAAAAAATCCCAGTGTCAGAACTGTCTTTAATTTTTTATGAATCAGGTTTCTACTCATCAGATACTGTTAACCCTTAGTGGTGGTGCTTTAAAAAAAAGCTTTCTATCTGTTGGGATTTTCATCCTGCATGTGATATTATCCCCTACCCACATAGGACTTGAAATGCCAGGAAGGAATTATTCCCTTAACAGCAGTTTGTGGTACTCTGAATCTGGGTAGACTTGGCTAAGTTGAGGATGTTAATCATTTAAAAGAAGGTGATTTGTATTCTATGGAGATCTGGGGGGTAGGGCATTGATTTCTTTGAAAATGGTACAGTCTCTGGAATTGACTCAGATTCTATTGTTGGATGACTGAACTCTGAGAAATGAGGTATTTAATTTAAATTTAATTGAATAAATTTAAATCTGTAGTGGCAGAATTAGGGAATTATTAATAATCTCTAAGGCATGCCAAATGCTGACAAATGTTTTAATTAAATCGTACCTGAAATGCTGTCCTTCCTCCTCCTTTCCATCCATTTATTTCCTTTTCTTTCAAAATAAAATTCAAGGACTGTTAACAAATAGATCCTGTATGAAATCCTCCCAGGTTATTCCAGCCCACATAGATCTCTCTCTTCCTTTCTTGACCTCTGTTGGTGGTAATAGTCCTTTATGCATTAGCCCTTTTGAGGTGTGTATTTGAATGATCATAAATACACTTAGCAGAATATATTTCTTTCAGGGATTTAAGAATTAGAATAAATTTAGAGTCAGTAAATTAGCCAAAAGCATTTGTTAATTATCTACTATTTGTCAGATGATGTGCCAAGCACTGGAAATATCAAGAAAGGCAAAAAACAGTTCTTGTTCTCAAGGAGCTCACAGTCTTTTGGGAATGACAATATACAAATAATAATGTATGAATAAAATACAATTATCCCTTTCATATCTCATAAGTTATGGACAAACCCCTTTCCCCTTTGCTTTCATCTATATGATGTGTAAAAACCCCATAAAACATCTTGACTATCTTTTTGCTCCAGAGAAGAAATCCTAATTTTTACTTTTCTTTTCTGGGTTTTTATATTACCTTATTGTAAAATTTGGGTTAAATATTGGATTAAATATATGTGTCATCTGTTGGCCTTTGTGTGTGGGTTTTTTTTTTTACTTCTTCAAAGTTCTTCAAAAATTCCCCCAAATTTCTTATGCCAGTCCTGCCTGGATATATTGGAACTATGATGGGAGAAGTCAAGATGCAGAAGCGATAACTGCATACTCAGGAGAAATTGGAGATAATCAGCAAAAGGAAGACACTAGCATTAAAGGGAAAAGCTTCTTGTAGAAGATAATAGAATCCATTACCCTTCCTTATGCAGGAATTCTTTCTTAGTCAATGCTACTCTATTACTAAAAATTAAAACAAATCAAATATAATAAAATATCTGAGAACAATAGAAATAAATAAAGTAACTTGCCCAGGGTTAAAGATATAGTAAGCAGCAGAAATGAACTTGGAATTTAAGTCCTTTGACCACAAATCCTGCACTCTTTCCCTTATGCCATATTGTATGTGTATGTACACATACACATATTATATGTAACATGTATATATGTACACAAGTTGTAATATATGCACATGTATATATACACATGTATAAACATACATAGATGTATACATACTCTCTTACACACACATATATGTGTATATATATATATATATATATATTTCCACTTTATAGATGAAAAAACAAAAACTTAGGGATATTATAACATTCATATAGTTTTATATATCAGAGCTCTCTGAATCTGAGATGTTTAGTAAATTGTCTATATTAATCCCTCCTACTTTTGCCCACCATTTGCTGATGATGAGTTATATCTATTAGGAGACTATTGTTCTAGCTCTGCAGGTTTCAAGATCCATCTAAATAACATAAGTGTTATTAACTGTGGTGGCCTGGGCCTGTGCTCTAGATTTCAGCCACGTGGCCATTTCACCTGCAGTAAGAACAATGGAATGGATCCCAAGGTGGCAGTTGTCCTTTGATTTTGGCCTTACTTCCATGACCTGGATAATGTGTTTGTGATTCTTATTCTGGAGCTGCCTCTGGCAGATGCTGATGGAAATAGACTCAGCCATTGAATTAGCAATGGCTTTCCACCATTTTTTGCTTTCTTTTTCTCATTGTCTGCCATTTGTGTGTGCTTTTAAAACACTTTTAATAAGAAAAGAGGCAGTGTTTCAGAACTGTATGCAGCATAGGATGGTGTGGTCTACTTTTGGAAAAAAGTTAATTCTTGGTCTAACATGTAATTGGAGAAAAAAAATATAATATTATTAAAAAAAATTCTCCAACCTGGGTGGTGGTGATCCTGGGTTACCAGAACAATAACTATCCAGGGAAATGCCATAGGCATCTCAGTGATGCTAGATCACTTTGTGGTAAAGGCAGTTTTATTTGCTGCAACATTTTACTTTCCTTTAATGCATAGTTGGGTCAGAGAGGCTACAAATAAGAAACAGGTTTTTTTTGGCTACAGGAAGGGAAAGAAGAAGAATAGTTTATTCTTGAAAGACAATTAAATGAATAAAATATATTTTGTGGGGTACAGGCATATTCCACAAAATGCTGTTCTGTCCAGCATTATTTTTTTCTGTATTACTAATGCCACAAAATTCAATCCTCACAGGAATGTCACAGAGCACTACTGAAAAACACATTTGGTGGATTGATTGCTTGAGATGTAAATTGGGTGATCAGGGGTTTTCTTACATAGTGTACTAATGAAAATAGTATGAATCCCCCGAAGTATCATTCTTTTGACTATTTGGTTACTGGCTATATGAACACTGACATTTAAAAAAAATTCTCAAATAAAATCAATTAGTCACAGTCCTTAATGGGTTAAGATTGAGAGTCATATAGCCATCTGATATATACTGTTAGGTCATTGTGGAAACCTATTTTAACCATCTTAGATGTTGTAATATGCAAGGGAAAGGACAGGAATTGAAATTCAAATGGATACATTTGATTTCTGTTTAATGGCTCTGGAAGAGATAAAATAAGCTTTTCAAACTAAACCAATGGGAATTTGAACCAACTGGTTTCTTCCTGTCCTTCTCTTCCATTGCTCATTCTCTGTATTTGTACCTACATTAATATTATTTTAGAATAAAAGTGTCTACAAGTAGGGACTTCACCCTCATTCTTAGCTCTCCAGTTCTTAATTTAAGTGTTATATATATATGTATATATACATATATTCAGATATTCAGAATGCATTACTTAATTATATTTTAGAATTGCATGCATGTATTATTCAAACATAGGTTGTAGCTGGTTGTTTCTTCTCCAAGCTAACCTGCCTTCCCCCAGTATCTCTGGTCCTGTATTGTTTCTTTGAAATCATGTACTACTAATGTTTACAAAGAGATCTTATAAAACTTAAATAATCTATAAAAATAGGACAATGAGTTACTTTTCCATCTGAACTCTTGCAAATTACCACTTAAAACTAGTTATGCTTAACTTTATGGAATTCATTGACTTTAGAGAATCAAGGGATTTAGAGCTAAATGGGAACTTAAAGATCATAGTACAATCTTCTCATTTTCAAATGAGGAAAATAAGGGGCAAAGAAAAGTGCTTTACCGAATATTATTCAGATCATAAGTGACAGGGTCAGAATTTTAATGCATTGCCTCTGACTTGAACTCTTTCTATTCTCCTCTGCTACTTCATAGTCTATACTTTTAAAGGAATTGATTTTTAAACCTGTAATTTTCATGAGAATCTTATTAGGGGAAAAACCATAAAAGGGGATTAGCAGTAATAATGGACTAATGACAAGATTCTCAACATTATCCCCATCTACCAAACTAGTATTTGATAAACCCTGGTATTCTAAAATGTGCTTAAAATATTAGGTCCCACAACATAACATTTTCATGCTCTCTATAGATGTTTGCTTACATTGTGTTTCCTTTCTCTGATTTTTCTTTCATGTAGATACGATTTTTCTTACACAAAAATGGTAAGTGTGGAAATATGTATACATATATTCAATTTGTCAAATATTTTAACATAATTAACATGTAGTGGATATCCTACCATCTAGGGGAGGGGTGAGAAGGGATGGGGAGTAGGAGGGAAAATTTTGTAACAGAAAGCTTTGTAAGGGTTAATGTTGAAGAATTACCCATACATATGTTTTTGCAAATAAAAAAATAAATATTAGGTCCCATTTTCAACTAACAAGCATTTATTAAACACCAATTATATTCTAAGAACTGTGTGAGGAATACAACTATGAAGAATGGAAACAATCCTAGATAGTTTTTTTTTAAATTAAGAATTATAAATAATTATAATGTAAGAAAGAAACTTACTTTCTTGTCTCTTCCTGATTACCGTAGCCTTTGCAGTTTTAGTGGTTTTGTTGATGTTCAGTGGTTCAATTGTGTTTGATCTTTGAGACCCTATGTATTATAGCACTTCTATTCTATACTATCTCTTGAAGTCTGTACAGGCTCATGGTCATTGCATGACACTATCTATCCATCTCATTCTCTGCTGTCCCCAGTTCCTTTTACCTTAAATCTTTTCTAGCGTCAGGGTTTTTTTTTTGTTGTTGTTTGTTTTGTTTTGTTTTGTTTTGTTTTGTTTTCAAGGAGTCCCATCTTCTCATTATGTGGCCAGAGTATTAAAACTTTCACTTTAGTATTTGACCTTCCAATGTATAGTCTGAATTAATTTCTTTTAGAAAGACTGGTTTGACCTTCTTGCTGTCCATGAGACTCTCAAGAAAATTCTCTAGCATTACAATTCTAAAGTGTCAGTTTTGCAGTCTCAGCTTTCCATATAGTCTGACTCTTACAATTATACAATGAAAGAACTATAGTTTGACCATATGGACTTCTGTTGGCAAGGTGAGGTCTCTGCTTTTTAGTATGCTGCTCAGATTTACCATAGCTTTCCTTCCAAGGAGCAAGTATCTTTTAATTTCAGGACTGTAGTTCTTGTCTGCAGAGATCTGTGAGCCCGAGAATATAAAATCTGACACTGCTTCCATTTCTTCTCCTTCTATTTGCCAGGAAGAAATGATGGGACCAGTTGCCAAGATTTTAGTTTTGGATTTTTTTTATGTTAAGCTTCAAGCCAGCTCTCCTCTTTCACCCTCATCAAAAAGCTTCTTTATTCTTCTTCATTTCCTGCCAGCATAGTGGTGATCATCTGCATATCTGAGATTATTGGTATATCTACAGGCAACCTTAATTCCGGCTTTCAAATCATTCAGCCTGGCATTTCACATAATGTACCTTGCATAAAAGTTAAATAAATAAGGTGACACCCTCCTTTTCTAATCACAAGCTATTCAGTTGTTCCATATTTGATTCTAATTGTTGCTTCTTGGCCCACATACAAGCTCCTCAGGAGATAAGTAAGACATCTGGTATTCCCATATCTTTGAGGACTTGTCACATTTTGTTATGTCAAAGACTTTGGTGTATTCAGTGAAGCAGAAGTGGGGATTTTTCTGGAACTTCTTTGCTTTCTCCATAATCCAGAGGATGTTGGCAATTTGGTCTCTAGTTACTCTGCCTCTTTGAAAACTAGATTGTTTTTCTGGTAATTCTTGTTCCACATCTTACTCCTAGATTGCAGAATCTGAAACAACCTTGTGGGAATATGAAATGAGTGTAATTGTTTAATAATTTGAACATTTTTTTGGCATTGCCTTTCTCTAGGGCTGGGACATAAACTGTTCTTTTCCAACTCAATGACCACTGTTGTGTTTTCCAAATTTGCTGGCATATTGAGTGGATTTGATGATTTATGTGGATTTATTTTGTATCCTGCAACTTTGTTAAAGTTGTGAATTGTTTCTAATAGTTTCTAGTAGTTGATTCTCTAGGGTTATCTAAGTATACCATCATATCATCCACAAAGAGTGATAATTTGGTTTCATCATTACCCACTCTAATTCCTTTAATCTCTTTTTCTTCTCTTACTGCCAAAGCTAACATTTCTAATACAATATTGAACATTAATGGTGATAGTGAACAACCTTGTTTCACTCCTGATCCTACTGGGAATGATTCTAGTTTGTCCCTATTACATATGATGCTTGCTGATGGTTTTAAATAAATGCTAATGATCATTTTAAGGAAAACTCCATTTATTCCTATACTCTCCAGTGTTTTTAATAGGAATGTGTGTTGTATTTTATCAAATGCTTTTTCTGCATCTATTGAGATAATCATATTATTTTTGTTAGTTTGGTTATTGACATAGTCAATTATTCTAACAGTTTTTCTAATACTGAATCAGCCCTGCCTTCCTGGTATATAAATCCTACTTGGTCATAGTGTATTATCCTGGGGATGACTTTCTGTAATCACATTGCTAATATTTTATTTAAGAATTTTGTATCAATATTAATTAAGGAAATTGGTTTATAATTTTCTTTCTCTGTTTTCACCTTACCTGGTTTAGTTATCAGCACCATATCTGAGTCATAAAAGGAATTTAGTAGGACTCCTACTTTCCCTATTTTTTCAAATAGTTTATATAGTATTGGAATTAATTGTTCTTTCAATGTTTGGTAGAATTCACATGTAAATCCATTTGGCCCTGGAGATTTTTTCTTATGGAACTGATTAATAGCTTGTTTTATTTCTTTTTCTAAAATGGAACTATTTAAATAATTTATTTCTTTATCTGTTAACTTGGGCAATCTATATTTTTGTAGATATTCTTCCATTTCACTTAGATTATCAAATTTATTGGCATATACTTGGGCAAAATAATTTCTAATTATTGCTCTGATTTCTTTTTCATTGGTGGAAAGTTCTCCCTTTTCATTTTTGAGACTAACAATTTGATTTTCTTTCCTTTTTCTAATCAAATTAACTAAAGGTTTATCTATTTTGTTGTTTTTTTTTAATAAAACCAACTCTTAGCTTTATTTATTAATTCAATAGTTTTCTTATTTTCAATTTTATTAATGTCCCCTTTTATTTTCAGAATTTCAAATTTAGTATTTAATTGAGGGTTTTTAATTTGTTCTTTTTCTAGCATTTTTAGTTGTAAGCCCAATTCATTGATTGTCTCCTTCTCTATTTTATGCAAGTAAGCATCTAGAGATATAAAATTTCCCCTAATAACTGCTTTTTTCCCCACAAATCTTGGTATGTTGTGTCATTATTGTCATACTCTTGGATGAAGTTGTTGATTGTATCTATGATTTGTTGTTTCACCAATTCATTCTTTATAATTAGATTATTTAATTTCCAATTAATTTTTGGTCTATTTTCTCCTGGCCTTATATTACATGTGATTTTTATTGCATCATGATCTGAAAAAATGCATTTACTATTTCTGCTTTTCTGCATTTGATTTTGAGGTTTTTGTACTCTAATACATGGTCAATTTTTGTATAGGTTCCATGAACCGCCAAGAGAAAAATAAACTCCTTTCTGTCTTCATTCAATTTTCTCCAAAGATATGTCATAGCTAAGTTTTCTAACATTCTGTTTATCCCCTTAACTTCTTTCTTATTTATTTTTTGGTTTGATTTATCTAGTTCTGAGAGAGCAAGGTTGAGATCCCCCACTAGTATAGTTTTGCTTTCTATTTCTTCTTGCATCTGTCTTAACTTCTCCTCTAGGAATTTGGATGCTATACCATCTGGTGCACTTAGTACTGATATTGCTCCATTATCTATGGTACTCATTAGTGAAATATAGTTTTCTTCCTTATCCTTTTAAATTTAGATCTACCTTTGCTTTTACTTGATTTGAGATCAGGATTGCTTCCCCTGCTTTTTTTACTTCACCTTAATCATAATAGAGTCTTCTCCAGTTCTTTACTATCACTCTATATGTATCACTCTGCTCTCAATGTGTTTCTTGTAAACAACATATTGGAGGATTCTAGTTTTTAATCAAGTCTGCTATCTGCTTCTACTTTATGGGAGAGTTTGTCCCATTCACATTCACAATTAAAATAACTAATTCTGTATTTTCTGCCATCATATTTACTCTTTCCTTTCCCCCTTCTTTTCCCCCCAGTATATTGCTTCTGATGACCATCTCCCTCATATAGCCCTCCCCCTTTAGAGTCCCTCTCCCCTTTTTACACCTTTCCCCTAAAACTTCTGTTTTCCCTTCTATTAGTCTTTCCCTTTCTTGTCCCTTTTCTTTCCCACTTCCCTATAAGGTGAGACAAGTTTCTCTGTGAAACCAAATATGTCTGATATTCTCTCTCTGAGCCAAATCTGGGAGTAAGATTCATACAATGCTCATCCCCCTCCCTTCTTTCCCTCAATTATAATAGATCTTCTTTGCCTCTTTATGAGATGCAATTTCCATTATTTTACCTCCTTTTTCCTCTTTTTCCAGTATGATCCCCTTTCCACCTCTAGTTTCTTTTTCATATTATCATAATAAAATCAAATTATGCCCCCATTCTCTAAGTATACTCACAACAGAAATATAGTTCTCGAGAGTTCTTTTGTTTTTACCTTTTATGCTTTTCTTGAGCTCTGTGTTTAGAGATCAATTTTTTTGTTCAGTTCTGATCTTTTCATTAGAAACAGATGTAATTCATCTATATCATTGAATGTCCATCTTCTTCCCTGAAAGGTAATGCTCATTTTATCTGGATATCTTATTCTAGGCTGTAATCCAAATTCCTTTGCCTCTTGGACTATCAGATTCTAGGCCCTATGATCTTTTAAAGTGGAAGCTACTAAGTCCTGGGTAATCCTAAATGTGGCTCTTTGGTATTTAAATTTTTTCTTTCTGACTGCTTGTAATATCTTTTCCTTGGTGTGATAGTTCTGAAATTTATCCATGATATTCTTTCAGGTTTTAACTTTGGGGTCTCTTTCAGGAAGTGACTGCTGAATTCTTTCAATGGCTATTTTACCTTCGGATTCTAAGACATCAGAGCAGTTTTCCTTTATGATTTCTTGTAAGATAATGTCTAGTACTTTTTTTCATCATGGCTTTCAGGAAGTCCAATAATCCTTAGATTGTTTCTCCTAGATCTATTTTCCAGGTTAGTTATTTTACCTAGGAGGTACTTCATATTTTCTTCTATTTTTTCATTTTTGTGTTTTTGTTTGACTGATTCTTGGGGTCTTATTAAGTCATTCACTTCCATTTGTTCAATTCTAATTTTTAGTGTATTATTTTCTTCAGTTACCTTTTTTAGTTCCTTTTGTATTTGGCCAATTTATTTGTTTTGTTCATAGCATTTTTTTCCATTTCCATTTCATCCATTTTATTTTTTCAATGAGTTAGTATATTTTTCATATTTATTTTGTAAGGAGTTATATGCTTTTTCCATTTCACCAAATCTATTTTGTAGGGAATTGTGTGCTTTTCCCATCCCTTCTTGCAAAGATCTCCTTTCCTTTCCCCATTTTTCTTCTTACTCTCTTTTAAGATCCTTTTTGAAATCTTCCAAGAAAGCCTTGTGAAATGAGGAACAGTTCATATCTCCTTTTGGGGCTTTATCTGGAGTTGATTTGCCTTTAGGAACCTTAGGAGTTGAGGTCTGTTCTTTTCCCTCTACATAAAAGCTGTCTATGGTGAGAGTTCTTTTGGGGGAGGGGTTGGCTCATTTTTAAAGGCTTGTCTTTCAAATTTTTCATGTCTCTTCCATGCCTTCCACACTTCATCCCAACCCTTTAAATTAAGGATCTTGTTTCTTACTTTTCTAAGGAAAATTGAGGCCATTTGCTATGAGTTTCCTCTTCTCTCATCTTTTTCATCTCAAAACCTCTTAAAATTATCCCTTATTCTCTCTTCCTTTCCTTTAGCCACTGATATTAAGGTGCCCTCCTCTTTGTCCAGGCTAGCCTCTATACTTATGCCATTAAATTCATCTTCTGTCTTTTCCTACAGATTGACAATAGCAACCTATTTCTATCCACTTTCTATCTTTGATTTTCATTCTATCCTTATCTACTACTTTCTTCCTTCAAACTGCCTTCAAACCTGCTAACAATTCCTCTATCATTAAAAACAAAACCAAAAAAAACCACCTCCACCAGACCCTACAATTCTCTCAAGTTATTAACCTATATCTCTTTTTCTTTATCCAAACTCTGAATGAAATCTATATGTACCCATTGGCTCTTACCTTCTGCTCTTAGTCAGTTTTTTAGTCCTTTATAAGCTGTTTCTAGCCTCATCACTTAAAATTGCTTTCTTCAAAGTTATTGATGATTTCTTAATTACCAAATCTCATTTGTCTTTTCAGGTACCCTTTGTGACCTTGCTGCTACATTTAACACTGTTGATCTATCCTTTCCTCATGGAAACTATCTCCTCCTTGACTTTTTGGTGACCCTATTATGGGTTCCCCTTCTTCAATCTCATTTGCTTAGTCATCATTTATTTCATAGCCCCTAACTTCAGGTTTACTCCAGTTCTCTGTATTGGGCTCTCTTCTCTTTTTCTATATTCTCTATCAATAAACTTATAATTTCTTAAGGACCTAATTATTTTTTCTATCCCCATGACCCCAACATCTATATTTTCTTTTCTCTGACTCCCAGGTCCAGATCAACTGAATGTTCCAGAGATATCGCAAATTCAGCATGTACAAAACAGAAATCATTGCTTTCCTCCCCAAACCCCTCTTCTATACTGTATTTAAATATTTCTGTTGAGAGAATCACTACTCTTCTTTCATAACTTTCCTTGGAGTTATCCTTCACTTCTCTTTATCAACCTTCATATCAAATAAGTTGTCATTTCTTTCTATTTCTACTCCACAACCCCTCTCATACCTGACCCCTTTTCTCTATTCACAGCTACTACTTTAGTCCAGGCTCCTCTAACATCTTTTCTAGACAAGGGGTTATTAATCTTTTTTGTTTCATGAACTTCTTTGGCAGTTAGTGAAGTCAATGAACTCTTCAAAATAGTGTTTTATTGCTACCTTCATAACTGAAAGAAATGCCAAATTTCATTTAAAAGAGAGTGAAAAGAAGTACAGGTAGTGCAGTAAATAGAGTACCAGGTCTCATACACTTACTAGCCTGTAACCCTAAGCAAATCCTGTTACTTCTGTTTGCCTAGGTTTCTTTATTTACAAAATAGGGATAACAATAATTCCCATCTTCCAGGTTTGTTGTGAGAAGCAGAGGAGATAATAATTGTAAAGCACTTAGCAAAGTGCCTGCACATAGTAAGCACTATGTAAATATTAGTTATTTTTAGCTATTACTTAAAATTTCTTTTTCCTATCCATGCTCGTGGTCCACTGAAATCTTTGGATGTTTTTCAGATACCATATTTAGAAACTCTAATCCAGACTATTGCAATAGGCTCCTAATTTGTGCCCACTTCTCAATACTCTCACTACAATTCATCTGCCACAGAGATGCCAAAATGGTTTTCCTTAAATATAGCTCTGACTCTATCATCCCCCTGCTCAATAAAATCCAGTGGTACCCTACAGCATCTCAGTTAGTATATAGACTTATTTGGCTTTTAAAAGCCCTCAGACTGACACAAAGGAATTAGATGGGGAAGGATGGCTTTAGAAGAGGTAAGCTATCTTCAGAGAAACAGGACAAACAAGGATGGTATGGTCTTATATTGATGTATATGGATGTATATGTGTATATGTGGGTATGTTTATAAATGTCCATGTATATGTGTGAATATGTATGTACATATGTGCTCATGTATACTGTGTAAGTGTAAATAAATATGTATACTCACTTAATTTTAGCCTTCTCTGGGGAGGAACAAAGGAAGAAGAAAAAAGAATAAAGTAAAAAGTGCAGAGCAGAGAACAAAAGAAAACCCACAAGGAAGCAAAGAATGGATAGACAGCTCTTAACACAATGTGTAGTGTTTATTACATAGACTTTCTTGAAATGAAAATTTATTGCTTCATGTTTTGAATTCTTTCTTATGTACTGTGCACATGATGATGGTTTTTTTCCTTGTCCTATTTTCAATTTGTTTGAAATAAAAAAAAAGTTTTAAAAGACCTCAGGACCTCACTTGAACCATCATTTCTAGCCTTATTCTATATTATTTGTCTTGTCATTTTCTTTAATCCAGCCAACTTAAATGGAATCCTCTCTATTCCTCACACAGCTTCTGTGTCTTTGCATTGTATATCCTCTAAAGCTAGAATCATCTTATCATCTTCACTCCATGAATTTCTCATTTTCCATAAAAAGAAAGCTTAAATACCACTTTTTTACCCAAAGCTTTTTCTGATTACCTTTAACAAGTACTAATGTTCTCTTATTTAATCTGTATATATTCATTTAACATAATTCTATATTTACATGTGGCCTTTCTCCATAAAATGTAATTTCCATTTCATATGTTGTCATAGTATTTGCAGAGCTCAGCACAGTGACAGACCTATGGGTGTTTAATAAATGCTGCATGTAGTAAGTGCTCAACAGCATCTGTTGAATTTGGGTTTGGTCACTCCAAAATTCTTTTTGTAGAAAAAGGAATGAGAAAAATATAAGATTTTTGTGATAATTATTTCACCTGAGATTTCTGGTCATTGGTGATTTTCTTGAATAGTTGTTGAGTAATAACAGGAACTCATTATAGGGCAATGAGTGGTAGCCTACACAAAGTTAATAAAATCACATTGAACTTTCAACCTTTTTGTTCTCATTCTTAAAAGTTATTGAAAATTCACATTTTTAAAAGTTATTGTTCACATTCTTAACAGTTATTGAAAATTCCTCCAAAGAGCTTTTATTTACATTATTTTCATCTATAGCTATTTCTATACTAAAAATAAAAACATCTTTTTATGATCATGACAATAGTTTTGACCTTGTGGATTCTCTGAAAGGCTTCCTTAGAACTTCACAGCTCCAAATATCTCTACAGACCACACTTCAACGATTGCTAGTTTATATAAAGAGTTGGCTATATGGTTTAGAGCCTGGGCTATTTCTAATAAACTTGATAGGGTTCTAATAAACTTTTTTGAATCAGGAATGGAGGTAATGTTTCACAGGGACTGGGGGAGCTATGGCAGCAACACTAAATATAGTAGTATAAAAGAACTACAGATGAAATTCTTTATAAGCAGGGTAATGAAGCTTGAGACTCAAAGTCCATTTGCCTGACTCATTGGTATATTGATTATAGTACTCCAGCTTTGTAAAGATTAGAATTGGTGAGAACTTGATGAAAGAGGAATCTTAGCTTTGTGGCTTTTAGCTTTGAGAGGGAAGACATATGTTTTCAATTTCTCTTTAGGGATAGATCTCTGAAAGGAGAGTAAGATATTTGGAAAAAGGCAGTGTGATCAGGTACAGTGATGGAGTCCATTTTTATTTGGTGAGCTGATAAAGGCAAAGAAGATGATTGTGAAACATGAAAAAGACAATTCTGAGTAGGGCCTATGAATGGTCCCTGGCTAGAGATTTTCAAGAAGAGATTAGATGAACAGCTGTTCATTGTACAGGCTGATTTTAGAAAAATCTAGAAAGATTTATATGAACTGATGCTAGCAGATCCAGGAAAACATTGTACACAGCAAAAACAAGATTGGGTGATGCTCAATTATGATAGACTTGGTTCTACTCAGCAATTCAGTGACCCAAGGCAATCCCAAAAAACTTTGGATGTAAAACTCCATCCACGTGCAGAGAGAGAGAGACCTATGGAGACAATGTATTTCAATACACACTATTTTTACCTTTTTTTCTCCTTCTTTCTCATGGTTGCTCCCTTTTGTTCTCATTTTTTTCTTCCAACCTGATTCATGGAAATACATAAAAAAAGAATGTACATGTAACCTAAAATAATAATAATAATTACCAAAAATATTCTAGAAAGAATTCCTGTTCCCCCACAAATTGAACTAGATGATCTCTGAAATCACTTCCAGCTCTGAGTTTCAATGATTCTGTGAGTAGTTATAAAATTCCCTTACACACAAATAATTCCTTAAAAAAAGTTTAGACATGATATATTCTAAGTGCTTCCCTGCTGACTCATAGTAATCATTTTGCCTATAAGTGTTTACAAACTATTCTTGATAATTATGAGAATTTTGTCTGCAATTTACATCAAGCTTATTGACATAGTTTTCAAAAATCTCTCTTGTTCTTCTAGGTCAAAAATTAGAAGTTTTGCTTGCCTGCAGGCTCTTGGGATCTAACTTCAAAGATTAGAGATAATGGTCTACCAATCAGAGCTGAAGTTAAAGTTGTACTATTTGATGGCCTCTATAATATCTTTATAATGATTAATTCAACTCATTTAAGACATGTGAAGTACTTTCTTTCTAACTCCTCCTAATTGTGGTCCCTTTTGTGCTATCCTTCCCAATATGGTGATCATTCTTCTTAGGTTTCTTAGTCAGGAGAAGGACAGTTTTAAAGCTGTGAACTCATGAACCAATGAGAGTAAAAGCCTTTCTTCTGGAGAATTTCAAGAGCTTCTATGCTATATGTCTCAGTATTTAAGTAATGTGGGATCAGAGTGACCTGCATATCTGTGGCTGATGTTTATTTAGTAAAATTAAATTAGAGAGGAAATAGGGAAAGCAACTTCAATCTTTTTTCCAATGTTGAGAAGAGGACTTTATGACAAAGGGATGTTGGCCGAGGAATGATCCTGGATAAGATTGCAAAGGCTGATGGTGCAGTTTTTGTAACTAATAAATGATTGGTAAATGCCACTGATGTGTTTTCTTTCTATCATTCTTAACCTAATAGAGGGGAATTTAGAGAAATGATCAAATCCAGACTTTACTGCTGAGTAAATTCAAGATTGTATAATTATTGGCAGATTAAAACAAAGATGCTAAATGGCACAGTGGATAAAGTTCTGGGCCAGGAAATAGGAAGATCTGAGTTCAAATCCATCCTCAATCATTCATTATTTGTTTAGCCCTGGGCAAGTCATTTCACAAGAGAAGAAAATGGCAGACCATTCCAATAATTTTGCCAAGAAAACTCAATGAACCATATTAATGTGCAATGATCCACAAAGAGTGGATGACTGATTGAATGACTGATCCACTATAACAAAAAAAAGATCAATTGCATTTTCTACCCCTGTTCTTTGTCTTAGTTCCTTGTCACAACTGTGGGCTTAAAAATTATTTTTGAAGGAGAGGGAGGGTTGATAAGAAGAGAAGTCACATATATGCAATATAAAAAAGTAAAGGGTCACATTTATGCAATAGAAAGAAAGATTTGAAATTTTTGCTGGAAAACAAGGTTGGAATCTGAAACATTTCTTTTCAGGATCAATTTTTCAAAAGGAAATTCCTCAGTATCAGATTATTTATTGGTGAATTGCTTCATTGGGTGTGGGACCTGACTTTAGTTCTGAAATAGTTTGACCATCTAATTAAAATCTAGGGTAAAATTTTAGGTCCTTTAAATTGATAGAAATGACTTACAGTTTTAAAGAGACCTAATTATTTTTGCAGCTAAAGTATTCATTTCAGCTAAAATTACCTTTGTTGCACATACTTCAAAAATCATTAAAATGCTGAGCAAAAATTTAACATGCCATTCTCAATGTAAACAGAAAAAACATCTCTTTTAGTGGAGGAACTGGATGTGGAAAGCTAGTTTTCGTCAATCTGGGTTTTTATGTGGACTTGAAATTTATGGATTATTGGAACCAACTCTTTTTTTTTAAAAAATATCTTTATATATATATATAT
>JAJPUD010007839.1:36547-100291 GCA_023553655.1 Myrmecobius fasciatus | reverse complement strand
GCTTTCTATGGTGAGAGCTCTCTTCTGCTTCTTGCTCATGATTTAAAATTGGGATATTGGTCAAAAGCCGAGAAAACTGCAACAATTTGTATTTGCCCTGGGGCATTTTGCCGAGTTGGCTTCCGGTCTGAGGCTGGTCGGGCTAGATTCGCACTAGGACCACGTTTTCAGCTGTTCTCGATCCACCCCCTTCCAAAGGCAGATCTGCCAAAGCACCTGCCCGCAAGCAGAGCAAAGTGGCCCAGGCGTCTCCCAGGGGCTTCCTGGGTGCCCAAAATCGATTGCGACCAGTGGCCGATTTCCCCTGAGGCTAACCTTCTCCGGAGTTCTTTCAAGGTAGATCTTTTATAGAAGTGCATTGTAGTCTAAATGCTTGGCGAGGCCCTCACTCAGAAACCAGTTGGAAGGCTTACTTTGTCTGGGTTTGAGGGAATGTCAGAGGAGTTCACAGAGAAAGCTGTCCGCAGTTCGCCATCTTGGCTCCGCCCAAAAGTGTTTTATTTTCAAAACATATGTATAGCACCCTTGCAAAACCTTGTGTTACATTTTTTTCTCTCCTTTCCTTTCTTCCCCTCCTCTAGACAACAAGTAGTCTAACATGTGGTAACATCTGCAGTTCTTCTATACATATTTCTACAATTATCATGTTGCACAAGAAAAATCAGATCAAAAAGGGGAAAATGAGAAAGAAAATAAAATGCAAGCAAAAAACAACAAAAAAGTGAAAATATTATATTGTGATCCACACTCAGTCCCCACATCCTCTCTTTGGGTGCATATGGCTCTCTCTCCATCACAAGATCATTGGAAGTGAGCTTAAATCACCTTGCTGTTGAAAAGATTCATATCTATCAGAATTATTCATCGTATAATATTGCTGTTGCTGTGTACAATATTTTCTTGGTTCTCCTCACTTCACTTAGCATCAGTTCATGTGAGTCTCTCCAGGTCTTTCTGAAATCATCCTACTGATCATTTCTTTAGAACAATAATATTCCATTACATTTATATACCATAACTTAGTCATTCTTCAACTGAAGAGCATCCATTCAATTTCCAGTTCCTTGCCACTACAAAAAGGATTACTGAAAACATTTTGCACACGTGGGTCCATTTTCCTTTTAATGATCTCTGGGATACAGACTTAATAGAGACAGTACTGGATGAAAGGATGTGCACATTTTCATAGCCCATTATTGCTCTCCAGAAAGATTGGATCAATTCATAACTCTACCAACAATGTATTAATGTCTTAGTTTTCCCACATTCCTTCCAATATTTATCATTATCTTTTCCTGTAGTCTTAGCCAATCTGAGATGTGTGTAGTGGTGTATCAGAGTTGTCTTAATTTGCATTTCTCTGACCAATAGTGATTGAGAGCATTTTTTCATCTGACTAGAAAAGATTTAATTTCTTCATCTGAAAATTGTCTATTTCTATCCTTTGACCATTTATCAACAAGAGAATCCACTTGTATTCTTATAAATTTGAGTCTATAAATTTTAGAAATGAGGCCTTTATCAGAATGCTTAAATGTAAAAATTTTCTCTCAGTTTATTGCTCTCATTCTAATCTTTTCTGCATTGGTTTTGTTTGTACAAAACCTTTTTAACTTAATATAATCAAGATTATCCATTTTGTATTCCCTAATGTACTCTAGTTCTTATTTGGGCACACATTCTTTCCTTCTCCACAGATATGAGAGCTAGACTATCTTTTCTTCTTGTAATTTGCTCATAGTATCTTTATATCTAAGTCATGAACCCCTTTCAACCTCATCTTAGTGTTGGGTGTTAGGCATAGGTCAATGCCTAGTTTCTGCCATACTAATTTCCAATTTTCCCATCAACTTTTGGAATGACAAGTTTTAAATAAAGAACAGCTTTCTGTTTGGACAACAAATATTCTAGAATTTTTATTATATGTGGTTCTATTTTATATATGTGCAGTAGAGGGATATTATTTTAATTAAAACATAATGTATTATAACTAAAGATATATTTTTTTAAGAAAGGAATCTCAAGAAGTTCCTTTGTAATGGCATATTTAAAGGTAATAAAAATGAAATGAGTCCTTGAAATGAATCTTCTGAGAGACAGAAAAAAGAGAGAGACAGAGAGACAGAGAAATAGAAAAAGAAAGACAGAGACAGAGACAGAGTTAGAGAGTGACAGAGATTGAGATAAAGACAGAGAGAAACACACACACACACACAGAGCTCTGAAAATTTCATGTTTCCCTGTGTATCTATCTCTTTAGGACTCATGCCTATTGGAAAGAATAGAAGTAGAAGACAAAAGGGAACTGCAAGAATAAGTTTCTCAGACTAAAATGATGGAAAAGAAAATTAACATCATCTAAAATAGTATTCCATCCTTGCCTTCCTCACCCTGAAACATTGATTAGTATGCTTTAGTTTTAAAGAACCCAATATTTAATTAGGTTCACAGAAGACAAAGTAGTAAGGCTACACTCTGCATGAGTCTCTTCTGAAGATAAAGGTTTATATTCATCACATTACAGATCATCGAGGCATAAAGCTGTTAACCACCAGAATCTATAGACAGACCATTGTTGCATATAATCTATCCCACTTATAATTTCTCCAGCTGTTGCTGGCTTAACTATGTGGTACCATGTCCCAGAATGTGGAAGGAACATGTAATCAGAAAGTGTTATTATGTGTGACTATTTCACATGTGGTGTTTAAGAAAGGCTAACAGACTTCTCTCTCCACTTGGCTATGAAGGTACGTGTGTATTTTCAAGAAACATTGCCAAGCTCCTTTCTTCTCTATTTCTAAATTTATTTCTGCCAAAAGGTGAATCTTTATGTGCAATGTACTAATGTGAAGATCATGGATATAGTGCCTTTTCTTAGACTTTCAGGAAACATATGGAGAGCAGATTATTTAGGTTGTAAAAATCACAATATCGAATTTGGTTCACTTGAGTTGTCATCCTTCTTGTCATCTACTATTCTCTTTGCACCCACCATCTACATTTCTTTCTTTTTCAATAGAGTATAATGCTCATGTTGAAGAGATTTCACATTTTTGTGTGTGTATGTGGTAGAAACTTCAAAATGTGTCTTTAGTTTTAACTTAAGAGAGATGAAAAATCAGTACTTTGTTTCTTTCCTGTGTAAACCCTGTGGGAAATGCTGATAATGATGCTGGTAATCTAAATTTTATATCTTTTTATGTTACTTAACAAGTATTAGTGTATTTGATATGAGTAAGCATTATTCGTTCACTTATACAAGCAACAACTATTGATCACCTACTTTATGCTAGAGAGTTTGGCAGAAACATACAAAAATTTGTATGGGGAAAGTATAAAATTACATCTGCCTGACAGCAAAAAGATCAGCAGAGGTTTCATGTCAGAAGTGGTACTTCAGTTCAACCCTAAAGAATAGATATCATTTTGATGGATGGAGATGTAGGCAAAATGCATTCTAACAAAAGAAAATGCAAGCAAAGACAGGTTCAGGAAGTACTGAGTAGCATAGCTTGTTCAGTCTTGTGTTGACATGAAAGGGAGCTTTTTGGGGGAGAGGAAGAAGGTTTATAGATGATCTTTAATACAACAGAGATATTTGGTTTTTCTTTGTTAACCAATGGTAATTCAAAAAAGGCTTTTAATCTGGAGATAGCCATGGTACAAAAGAAAGAGAGAGGACTTGGCTATCAGAGAACCTGAGTTCAAATTCTTCCTTAGTTGTTTCTTATATTTAAGAAAATATTATCACTTCCATCTCAGTTTCCTCATTTGTAGAATGAGTTGTTTATTGTTTCTTTGTTTTATAACAGGCAAACAAATTAGTTTTAACTAGGTGGACTCAAGTTCATTTCAAGTCTAAATCATACTTCCAAAAATTATATTTTAAGAAGATTAATTTATAGGGAGGATTCTGGGAAGATGGCAAATTAGATTGGTAAATTTCAAGCTTTCCCAATTTCACCAACAAACAAAACAAATTTATGCCTCAGAGTGAACACAGATGGTGAAGAACTAATAAGACTTGGGGCAGAGCAGGGGTCCTCCTGATACAATAGACAACAGGCCAGGGTTAACCCATGCAAATACCTGGTGCTAGCTCAGCAAAAACATCAAGTGGGGAACCTCAGTAGGAAACAGAGGTTTTCAAAAAATCAAATGAGAGACATTGAGGAAAAATTAAAGAAAAAAATAAAACCATCCAAGAAAAACAAGATTATGAAAAAAGTGTTAACTAATTAGAAAAAAAGATACAGTATTTCAAAGTTAAAAATAATTTTTTTGAAAATTAGAATCAGGCAAGCGGAAGTCGGTGGAGCTATGAGAGATCAAGAAATAACAAAACAGATTATAAAGAATGAGAAACTAGAATAGAATGTGAAACATCTCATAAGAAAAACAACAGATCTGCAGAATAGATCAAGAAGAGAAAAATATAAAAAATATTGGACTGCCAGAAAGTTGTGACCAAAAAGAGAACTTTGATTCAAAAATACAGGAAATAATCCTAAAAAAACTCTCCTGGAGTGATAGAACATATGGAGAAAGTAGAAATAGAAAGAATCCACCAAACACCACCTCAAAGACATCCTTTGTTGAATACACATAGGAATATCATCAACAAATTTCAAAACCCCTAGATCAAAGAAAAAATTTTGCAAGAAACAAGAAAAAAACAATTCAAATATGCTGGAGCTACAATTAGAATTGTACAAGACTTATCAGCAGCTACAATAAAGGACCACAGGTCTTGAAATCATATCTACAGACAAGCAAAAGAACTGGGCTTGTGGTGAGCAATATCACATCCAGCAAAATTATGTATAATTTTGAATGAAAAAAAATGAACATTCAATGAACTTGCAGATTTTCAGGACTTTCTATCAACCACACTGGAACTTAACAGAAAATTTAAGAGCCAATAACAAAGAGCAATTTTAAGGAACACAACATGGACAAACTGTTTAAACTGTTTAAACATGGACAAATTGTCTATTTTTTTGTTTACTTGGCCCATGTATATTTATGTTTAAGACTTACATAAACAATAAAGTAAGCTTAAAATAAAGATTGGCAGAGTAAAGGTAAAAATAGTAATAATGTTATACAAATAAGATGCAGAGGAAGAACAGATAGAGAGATATTAGAGGGGGGAGAAGGGCTCATAGTTGTGAAAACCTACTCATGTCAGGAATGAATTCAATAGGCAACATTATGTATATACCATGAAAGGTATAGTACCCTCCAAAATCTATGAAGAAATAAGGGGGGAGGAATAGGTGGATGGGAAGCAAAGGCTGAGGGAGTAAGACAAGGGAGGCATCCTTGGGTAGCGGGAGGTTAAGTAATAATAAGCCAAGTTATGGAGTAGAATTTAATGAGTCATCAGGGATAGGAAAGACATGTGTATACACATGTGTGAGTGTGTGTACATATGTACATATAAATATATTTTTCTTAACTATAGCCTGCTTGGTGGTGGTGGGAGGGAAGAAAGGAGGAAAAATAAAATTAAAAAAAAAAGATGTGCAGCAGAAAACAAAAGGACAATTTACAAGGAAGAAAAGCTGGACACTCATGAATATAATTTTTTTCTATATATAAGTGTTATATATATACATATATTCTTAAATTGGTATTTGTTGTTATGTATTTTGAATCCTCCCTTTTGTTCTGCTGGGCACGTGATAATCTGCTCTTATCTTTTGTTTCATTTTGTTTTGTATTGCTTTTCTGTTTTTCTTTTTTCTTATTCTGTTTCTCTCTTTTCTCTCTCTTTTCTCTCTCTCTCAAATGTTTCTTGTGAATAGATTACTGAGACTCTTCAGGAAAATGATTTCAATAAAGTGACGGGGTAGAATGTAAGAGATCAAAGGAATGATTGATTCTGTGTAAATTTAAGTAGAGAATGGCAATTATGCCTTAGAGAAATTTGGTCACATAGGAGAAGGCAGGAGCAAGGTACATTGGAAAATAAAGTATCTCTTGAGTCATGGGACATATGTTCAAATCACACTTTCAATGTATTTTATCTTACTAGCTTTAGAAAGATCAATTATCCTTGCTGGATTTGAGTTTCCCTCATCTGCAAAATGAGGAAGTTAGAATAGAGGTCTCTTTCAGCCCTATATTTGTGATTCTCTGATTCTACAGATAAATAAAGAAGGAAAGATTAAGGATATATGCAAGGAAGAGGATAATTATTACATATTTGGAGGAGGTTGGAGGGGATTGGATTCAGAGGATTGCTGGAAGAGTTAGTTTTAGAAATGAAAAGTCAGAAATGAAGGAGAAAATGAATTTAAAAAATAAAATATAGAGAAGCTGAGAAATCTGTCTTAAGATGATATACTATCTGTAACATAGAAAAGAGAGATTCTGAAGAGACAAAAGGGTTGGGAGACCATAGAGAAGGGAAAAAATGTTTGGAGAAACCACTTTGGGAAAAGGGGGACTTAGAGAAAAGGAAGAACATTTTTTTATTATTAAAGCTTTTTATTTGCAAAACATATGTATGGGTAATTTTTCAACATTGACCCTTACAAAGCTTTCCGTTACAAATTTTCCCCCCCTAGTCCTCACCTCTCCCCTAGGTAGAAGGAAGTCTACTACATGTTAATTATGTTAAAGTACTTGACAAATCGAATATACGTATATATATTTTTAGTTATATTGCTGTGCAAGAAAAGTCAGATCTACAAGAAAAAAAGAATCTGAGAAGGGAAGCATAATGCAAGCAAACATCAAAAGAAAGCATGAAAATGTTATGTTGTGGTCCACATTTAATATCTCTCTCTCTAGTGTATATGGATTTCTTAACTGAACAATTGGAACTAGTTTGAAACATTTCATTGTTGAAGAGATCTATGTCCATCAGAATTGATCATCATAGTCTTGTTGTTGCTGTGTATAATGATCTCCTGGTTCTGCTCCTTTCACTCAGCATCAGCATATGCAAGTCTCTCCATGTCTCTCTGAAATCATCCTGCTGGTTGTTTCTTATAGAACAATAATATTCTATAACATTCATATACCATAATTTATTCAGCCATTCTCCAACTGATGGGCATCCACTCAGTTTCCAGTTTCTAGCCACTACAAAAAGGGATGCCACAAACATTCTTGTACATGTGGGTCCCTTTCTTTCCTTAAAGATCTATTTTGGAAATAGGGCCAATAGAAACACTGCTGGGTCAAAGGGTATGCACAGTTTGATAACTTTTTGAGCATAGTTCCAGATTGTTCTCCAGAATGGTTGGATCCGTTCACAGTTCCACCAATAATGTATCAGTGTACCAGTTTTCCCCTCCAACATTCATCATTATCATTTCCTGTCATTTTAGCTAATCTGACAGGTGTGTAGTGGTACCTCAGAGTTGTCTTAATTTGCATTTCTCTGATCAATAGTGATTTGGAGCACCTTTCCATATGACTAGAAATAGTTTTAATTTCATCATCTGAAAATTGTTCATATCCTTTGACCATTTTCTATTGGAGAGTGGCTTGAATTCTTATAAATATGAGACAATTCTCTCTATATTTAAGAAATGAGGCCTTTATCAGAACCCTTAAATGTAAAGATGATTTCCCAATTTATTGCTTCCCTTCTAATCTTGTCTGCATTAGTTTTGTTTGTACAAAACATTTTTAACTTAATATAGTCAAAATTATCTATCTGGTGTTTAATTAAGAGTTCCAGTTCTTCTTTGGATATAAATTTATTCTTTCTCCACAGGTCTGAGAGGTAAACTATCCTATGTTTCTGTAATTTGCTTATAATATCACTCTATATCTAAATCATGAACCCATTTAGATCTTATCTTGGTATGTGGTGTTAGGTGTGGGTCAAGCCCTAGTTTCTTTCATACTAGTTTCTAATTTTCCCAGCAGTTTTTGTTGAATACTGAGTACTTATCCCAGAAGCTAGGGTCTTTAGGTTTATCAAACATTAGACTGCTATAATTATTGCCTAGTTTGTCCTGTGATCCTATCCTATGCCACTGATCGACTACTCTATTTCTTAGGCAGTACCAAATGGTTTTGATGACCACTGCTTTATAACATAGTTTTAGATCTGGTACAACAAGGCAAACTTCATCACCCTTTTTTTTTTTCATTAATTCCCTTGAAATTCTTGATCTTCTGTTCTTCCAAATGAACTTTGCTACTATTTTTTCTAGATCTGTAAAATAATTTCTTTGGAGTTTGATTGGTATGGCACTAAATAAGTAAATTATTTTGTGTAGTCTTGTCATTTTTATTATATTTGCTTGGCCTACCCATGAGCACTTGATGTTTTTCCAATTGATTAAGTCTGACTTTATTTGTGTGGAATGTGTTTTGTAGTTTTGTTTGTATAGTTCCTGACTTTCCCTTGGCAGATAGATTCCCAAATATTTTATACTATCAACAATTATTTTGAATGGAATTTCTTTTTGTATCTCTTGCTGCTGAACTTTGTTGGGAATATATAAAAATGCTGATGATTTATGTGGATTTATTTTGTATACTGCAACTTTGCTAAAGTTGTGAATTGTTTCTAGTAGTTTTTTATTTGAGTCTCTAGGTTTCTCTAAGTATACCCTCATGTCATCTGCAAAGAGTGATAATTTGGTTTCTTCATTACCTGTTCTAATTTCTTTAATCTCTTTTTCTTCTCTTACTGCCAAAGCTAACATTTCTAATACAATATTAAATAGTAATGGTGACAGTGGGCAGCCTTGTTTCACTCCTGATCTTATTGGGAATGATTCTAGTTTGTCCCCATTATATATGATGCTTGCTGATGGTTTTAAGTACATGCTACTGATCATTTTAAGGAAAAGCCCATTTTTTCCTATACTAGTGTTTTTAATAGGAATGGGGGTTGGATTTTATCAAATGATTTTTTCTGCATCTATTGAGATAATCATATGTTTTTTTAGTTTGATTATTAATATAATTGATTGTGCTGATAGTTTTCCTAATATTGAACCAGCCCTGCATTCCTGGTATAAATCCTATTTGGTAATGATGTACTATCCTGGCGATGGCTTTCTGTAATCTCATTGCTAATATCTTATTTAAAATGTTTGCATCAATATTCATTAGGGAAATTGGTTTATAGTTTTCTTTCACTGTTTACACCCTACCTGGTTTAGCTATCAGCGCCATATCTGTATCATAGAAGGAATTTGGTAGTATACCTTCTGTCCCTATTTTTTCAAATAGTTTGTATAGTATTGGAATTAATTGTTCTTTGAATGTTTGGTAGAATTCACATGTAATCCATCTGGCCCTGGAGATTTTTTTCTTAGGGAGTTGATTAATAGCTTGTTCTATTTCTTTTTTTAAAATGGGGCTATTTAATTTATTTGCTCTTCTGTTAACCTGGGCAATGTATATTTTTGTAGATATTAGATTTTCAAATTTATTGGCATAAAGTTGGGCAAAGTAACTCCTAATTATTGCTCTAATTTCCTCTTCATTGGAGGAAAGTTCCCCCTTATCATTTTTGACTTTAACAATTAATTTAATCTTCCTTTTTCCTTTTCCTAATCAAATTAACTAAAGGCTTATCTATTTTGTTGGTTTTTTTAATAAAACCAACTCTTAGTTTTATTTATTAATTCAATAGTTTTCTAATTTTCAATTATATTAATTTCCCCTTTTATTTTCAGAATTTCCAATTTAGTATTTAATTGAGGGTTTTTAATTTGCTTTTTCTAGCTTTTTTAATTGCAAGTCCAATTCATTGATCTTCTCTTTCTCTATTTTATGCAAGTAAGCCTCTAGAGATATAAAATTACCCCTTATAACCGCTTTGGTGGTATCCCACAAATTTTGTTATGTTGTCTCATTGTGTCATTCTCTTGGATGAAATTATTTTGTCTATGATTTGTTCTTTCACCCATTCATTCATTAGGATTAGATTATTTAATTTCCAATTAACTTTTGGCCTATTTTCTCCTGGCCTTATATTACATGTGATTTTTATTGCATCATGATCTGAAATGGAGGCATTTACTATTTCTGCCTTTCTGCATCTGATTTGGAGGTTTTTATACCTTAACACATGATCAATTTTTGTATAAGTTCCATGAACCCCTGAGAAAAATGTAAACTCCCTTCTGTTTCCATTCAATTTTCTCCAAAGATCTATCACGCCTAACTTTTCTAACATTTTGTTTATTTCCCTAACTTCTTTCTTATTTATTTTGTGGTTTGATTTATCTAATTCTGAGAGAGCAAGGTTTAGATCCCCCAGTAGTATAGTTTCGCTATTTCTTCTTGTATCTCTCTTAATTTCTCCTGTAGGAATTTGGATGCTATACCACTTGGTGCATATATGTTTAGTATTGATACCACTTCATTATCTATGGTACCCTTTAGTAAAATATAGTTTCCTTCTTTATCTCTTTTATTTACATCTATCTCTGTTTTTACTTGATCTGAGATAAGGATTCCTACCCCTGCTTTTTTTGTTCACCTGAAGCATAATAGATTCTGCTCTAGCCCTTTACCTTCACTCTGTATGTATCTCTATGTTTTAGATGTGTTTCTTGTAAACAACATATTGTAGGATTCTGGCTTTTAATCCAGTCTGCTATCTGATTTCATTTTATGGGAGAGTTCATCCCATTCACATTCGCAGTTAAAATAATTAAATCTGTATTTTCTGCCATCTTATTTACCCAAAGTTGTGTTTTTCTCTTTCCTTTCTCCTTTCTCCCTTCCCCCTCCCCAGTATTTAGTTTTTGATCACCACCTCCCTCTAACAGTTCTCTCTCCTTTAGAGCCCCTCTCTCTTTAACACCTTTCCCCTAATTCTTGTATTTTCCCTTTTATTAGTCTTTCCCTTTCTTTTCCTCCTTTCCTTCTTACTTCCCTATAAGGAGGGACAAGTTTTCCTGTGAAACCAAATTTGTCTGATATACTTTTTTAGAGCCCCATCTGATGAGAGTAAGATTCACACAATGTTCATCACTCTCCCTTCTTTCCCTCAACTATATTAGATTTTTTTTGCCTCTTCATGAGATTTTACCTTATTTTTATCTCCCCTTTTTTTTTACTTTATTTTACTTCCTATCCCCTCTTTTTCCAGTATGAAAGCCCTTCCACCTCTAGTTTTCTTTTTCATTTTATCCAAGTAAAATTGAATTATACTCTCATTCTTTAAGTATACCCATAGTAGAAATATAGTTTTCAAGAGTCCTTTCCTTTTTACCTTTTTATGCTTCTCTTGAGTTCTGTGTTTGGGTGTCGAATTTTTTGTTCAGATCTGGTCTTTTCATTAGAAATAGGTGAAATTCACCTATATCATTGAATGACCATCTTCTTCCCTGGAGGATAATGTTCATTCTAGCTGGATAAGTTATTCTTGGTTGTAATCCAAGTTCCTTTGCCCTTTGGAATATTTGGTTCCAGGCCCTTCAATCCTTCAGTGTGGAGCCTGACAGATCCTGTGTGATTCTAATTATTGATCCTCGGTATTTGAATTGTTTCTTTCTAGCTGCTAGCAGAATCTTTTCCTTGGTGAGATAGTCCTGAAATTTAGCCACAATATTCCTTGGGGATTTAATTTTGGGGTCTCATTCAGGAGGTGATCAGTGAATTCTTTCAATGGCCATTTTGCCTTCTGATTCTAAAACATCAGGACATTTTTCTTTCATGATTTCCTGGACGATAGCATCTAGGTTCTTTTTTTCATCATCACTTTCAGGGAGTCCAATAATCCTTAGATTGTGTCTCCTAGATCTGTTTTCCAAGTCAGTTGTTTTTCCTAGGAGATATTTCATATTTTCTTCTATTTTTTTCATTTTTTTTTGTTTTTGTTAGACTGATTCTTGAAGTCTTATTGAGTCATTCACTTCCATTTGTTCAATTCTAATTTTTAAAGTACAATTTCTTCAGTTACCTTTTTAGCTCCTTTTTAAGTAGCCAGTTGAATTTTTTTTGTTCATTGCAGTCTTTTTCCATTTCACCAATTTTGTTTTTTTAGTGAATGCCTTTTTTTCCATTTTACCAGTTTTGTTTTTCAATGAGTTGTTGTCTTTTTCCATTTTACCAATTTTGTTTTTCAGTGAGTTGGTGTCTTTTTCCATTTCACTATTTTTGTTTCAGTGAATTGGTGTGTTTTTGATATCTTTTTGTGTAGGGCATTATATTCTTCTTTCAATGATCTCAATTCATTTCCTCATTTTTCTTCTAACTCTCTTTTGAGATTCTTTATGCAATTTTCCAGGAAAGACTTGTGAAATGGGGACCAGTTCATGACTGCCTTTGTGGCTTCCTCTGGAGTTGCTTTACCTTTAGGAACATCAGGATCTGAGGTCTGCCCTTCTTTCTCTCCATAAAAGCTGTCTATGGTGAGAGTTCTTTTCTGTTTTTTACTGATTTTTTAGAGCTTGAGGTCTGTTTAAAGCAGAGGACCGGGAGCCACTTCAATTTGCCCTGGTGCAGTTTGGCTGATTGATTTCTGTTGCTGGGCTGGTTGCGCTAGGTCCCCTGTTCTCAGTGGTTTTCAATCTACTTTTTATTAAAGGCAAATCTGCCAAAGCACATGCCCACAACCAGAGCAACGTGGCTCAAGTGTCTCCCAGGGACTTCCCAGGTGCTTAGAATCTGCCATGCTCTGTCCCAGACCCAGTCTCCTGCCCTGGCTGCACACTGCTGCCTAAGTGCGGCAAACTGCCTGATCCCCTGCCCATTTGAAACAGACCTTCTCCAAAGCTTTTCCAAGGTAACTTTTGCTGCAAATGTATTGTATTCCAAATATTTGGGGGAGCCTTCACTCCAGAACAAGTTCAGAGGCTTAATCTGCTCTTGGTTTGAGAGAAGATCAGAGGAGGTCACAGAGAGTCGTGTCTGCTCTCCGCCATCTTGGCCAAGAAAGAACATTTTAAACTAGAAATGGAAACCAATCCTATAAAGTTTCTTAAGTGATGGTAAGAGACTACTTAAGTGATCTTAAAGAATTTAAGTTACTAGACTAAGATAAATTAAATTTTAAAGCAGTGAAAGAATTGATGTTTAATTGTTAAGCTGTAGCAGGATATCTTTGAAAAATCATGGTGAAGCAAGAAATGACTCAGAACTAAATCTATGCAAATATTGTCCTGATTTTTAGTTTTTTATAGCAGGGAAATGAAGGACTAAGGGGAAAGTTCTTCTATGCCTCTAGGGTTTACTTTATCAATACATATCCCAAAAATAAATGAGAATATTATGAGGAAAGAAATCATTCAAAATTCTTTGAAATATTTAGAAACAGAAATATACAGCAACAGAATGCTGTTCAACAATATTTTGATAGAAAACACTAGATGAGCCATAAAATAGGGAGTGGCATATTCATCCCTGTGTTGGAAGAGATTTAGTGCAGAGTGTAGGTCAAGAAGTGACTCCCTGTGAATGGTGAGTTCCTCCATATTCTCCTATTTTTGTAATTCATTATGTTGATTGCTTCAATCTCCCCCTTCCCCAAACAAAAACAAAGCCAAGAACTTTTAGAGCTTCCTGAAGAGATCTTTAATGACTCAAAGAAGTTTGATCTTTTTATTCATGTAAGAAATAAAAAAGTGGATAATCAACATGTGTTGCCAAGGCTTCAACATATATTTGTATGTATATCCATTAAAATTGTCTAATATCGTGGATATTTAGGGGCATAGAGCATCGATGGACACAAATATAGACTGAATAATTGATGAATAGAAGAACAGACTCCATTGTTTTCAGGAAATTGCCTAACTCTTTATCCTCAACCTTCCCAGGAAAATGAAGGCCCAGGTTGTCAATGCTAAAATTTTACTGTTTTTCTCTAAGGCAGGAAGGCATGGAGTACAACTGCCTCCAGAAAATTAAAAATAAACATTAAATATAAAGCAATATAGAGGTACATGGCAGGTATGAAAAGGTTTCACCATATAAATGGGGAACACCACAGAAAAGATGTTAATAGATAAAGTTCTATCAGGAAGAGAAAATTGGTGAGGGATGACATCCATCAAAGAGGTACCCTGACAATGTCAGAAAAAAATTATAAAGGCCTCTAGCATGTTAGATGGTACTCCTGTCGGGAACTTGTGTGAGAACAAGGACAAAATTCAGATAGAAGAGCAGGCAGGGATGGTTTCCTTCTTTATCTTTATAGGCAGTTTTTGAATGAATGATATTGTGTCACATTTGACAAAATCTTGCAATGTTCTTACAAACAGGATGGTAAAACATATGCTATACAATAGTACAAATAGATTCATAACCAGTTTAATAATCATAGAGTAGTCAAAAATAATTGATATTACTCTAAAGAGATTTACTTTAATAGAATGCCTTAAAATTCTTGGTCTTGTGCTATGCAACATTTTAATTAATAAATTAAATAACTCACAGATATCTGACATTAAATTCCACACTTAGTTTTAAAAAATCAACTATACATATACAGGATAGAGTTATGGACTTGGGTGTCAGGAAGACCAGAATTTAAATCTTGCTTCAGACAATTTATTAGCTGTGAGCAAGCTTCAATTTTCTTTCAACCCAGTTTCTGAATTTGTAAAATGGAGAAAAAAACATCAATTCTCTTTCCTTTTTAAAGAATTAAATGAAAAAAATTATGTAAGGTATTTTGCAAATTTTAACATTCTATATAAATGTTATTAGTACCATAATTATTACTATTTCAGGATGAGGAGGTACAATTACATAATAGTTTACAAGAAACATTTTGCAAATTTTAATCAATTGTAAGCAGGTATGTCAGCAGTATAGCAGAACAAGTCAAAGGATGAATATTTTTCTAAGTTTTCATTCATAAAGACATAGAAGAAGACAAGGTGATATAACCAAGATGCTCTGCTTTTGTCAGCTTACATCTGAATTATTGTGTCAAGTTCTAAGTGCCACATGTCAAGGAGGATGCTGATACATTGAAACATGTTCCCCAACCCAAAGAATGACCATAATATTGAGAAGACTGAAGTCTTGCTCTACAAGAATCAACTAAAGGAAAAGAAGATTTTACATATAGAAAGATGCATCATTAATGGGAAAGGAAAATAACAATTTTGTTCAATTACTTGAAGAGATGTCATAGGTTAGAGAGCTTAGACTCTGTCTTACTTGGTCTAACAGACAATTATGATTAGTAGTCAGCAAAAGATATTGAGGCTTTAATAAAAAAATTAAAAAACATATTGAGGCTTAATATGAATTGACTACCCAATAATTAATTAGAGATGTTAAAAAATGGAATGAACTGTTCCAGATGATTAATCTCTCATAACTGGAAGGATATTTGCAAGAATTAAGTAACCACTGGGGGATTTTGGAGAGGATATTTCTGCATGGCTCACATTGTACTGGATGAGGTCTGAAGTCTTTTCTAGCTCAGAGATTCTATGATTTTTGTCAATTAGAAAAAAGTAAAAAAAAAAAGCTCTATTAAGAGTGAAACTGAAATTAGAAAGAAGCTGAGATTGTAAATGAATCATGGTTTAAACAAGTTTTTCTGGCTATAGGTGACTGCATGGCTGAGAAAAGAGTTCTGCTGAGTTTTTGTGTTCTAAATTTTTCTCCTTCCTTCCCTCCTCCCCCATCTCCTATACAGCAAGTGATTCAATATAGGCTAAACATGTGCAATTCTTCTAAATGTATTTTTACATTTGTCATGCTGCACAAAAAAATAGATCAAAAAGAAAAAAAAAGAAAGAAAAAACAAACAAGCAAGCAAATAACAATAGCACAAAAGGTAAAAGTACTATATTATGATTGCACTTTCAAATTCCACAGTCCTCTCTAGATTTTGGCAGAGTTCTTTAAAATGGCATTGCATTATATATGGAAAGGAATGAATAAGCATTTATGAGGTATCTACTATGTACCAGACTGTACTTAGAACTATATAAATACTTTCTTATTTGATATGGTAAGGGATATAAGGATACAAGGGCATACTAAGTTAAAGACATAATCTATTCTACCCAGAAACTTAAAAATATTACAATTCTAGTATATGGTCCTCCCAGCCCTTTTGGGGATTCCTAGTCATCTTATCCAGGGGCTTGTTTTTGTAATTTAGTAGAAGAGAGGTGGCAGTTTAATTATGTAAACAGAGCAAAAGCTATGGTTTCATGAAAGTCCGTTTTTTGGCATAAAGTTTTTCAAGTTGAATATTTGCAGTTAAAATTATTTATTTGTAACCACTTTAGTGATTAATATGTGGTAGTTCTAGTATAATTTGTGTCATAATTTAAAAGCATTGGTAATTAGACTTAAATTTATATATGGCTGTCTATAATGGGTTTAGTAAAAATACATTTATCTTCTCAACTCTGCAAAAATTATATTTTGATATTATTAAATATATATTGGAAGGTTATTCATAAAGAGAAATTATGAATTGTCATATATTTTATAGATAACAGATTTCCTTTCTGTATGTCACACAGGAATTATATATAGTGATTTCCTTCCTATTGTGAAACAGTTTAAGTTTATTTTTCTCTCTTCATATTTTTACAAATTTTTTTTTTCTAAAGGAAATGATTACATTATTCAATGAGGCATTTTTTTTTTTACCAGTAGACCTGAGATTTCTTAGATATGAGGAACTTTAGTATGGAAATTTTCTCTACTCATGCCTATTGAATGGCTCTTGTCTATAAATTGTGATCTTGGAGATTTAGCTGAGGTTCGATGAGGGCAAATCATTTGTCCATGGACACACAATTAGTATTCAATTCAACAATCCTTTATCATCTTGTTGCTAGTGCCTGTGGAAACAAAAACATTCATACAAAAACCAAAATTGTCCCTGTCCTGAAAAAACTTAAATTTTATTGGACGGGAATAATACCTATATAAACAAGCAACTCCAAAACATATACAATGTGAATACACCATAATGGTAATTGGGGAAATTCTAAAAATTGGAATAATCAGAAAAAGACTTGTGTACAAGATGGTGACTGAGCTAAATTTTGAAGGGAGCTAGGGGTTTTACTAAGGGGATTTAAGGAGAGGCAATATTTCAGACATGGGGAGAGCTTGCATAGATAGTTTGCAAATAAATCTGAAATAGCCCAGTTTGGATAGAATTCAGTCTGTGAGAGAGCATAATGTGAAAGCAACCTGGAAAGATAGATTGGAACCAGATGATGATTGTTAACTGATTGATTGACAGGATTTGTCAGAAAGAATATTTGAATCTGGGTCTTCCTGGCAACAATTCATCATATCACAATGTTCCTAAACAGTAATTAATTTGCAGAATTAAGACACTGATCCACTTTTGTACTATTTGAGTCCTGGATTTCACAATCCTTTTCTACTATTTAAGAATTCTCACAGCTCGTGACTAGAAAAAATAAAAGCAGAAAAGACATCCAGATGATATTGATCACTTAATATTTTCAGATTAGAGAGGAAAGGTATCCTCTCACTGGAGCCAAACATTGATATGCTCTCTATAGAAGCTGTTCTGTGAGCATTGGACAGGGAGAAAAAATCTACATTCTCTCATACATCATGTAATTGTATCCATCTACAAATACAATTTATTTGTGTGCACTTTCCCCCAATAATATCTAGTTCATACACAAAATATAATTTTTCAAATAACCTAACTTAATTTCTGAGTTGGATGTAATCTGACATCTGAGTCCTGTTTTATTACTCCTTTAATGTGATTCAGTGTGTTCTACATCAATAGATCTTGACCAAGGAATATTTATACTAACTGGCCCTAAGCCAATAATATGCCTTTTTCTTAATAAAAATGCATTGTGAACAGTTTAAAAGGCGTCTGCATTTAATGGCAAATAAAACGCTGGCTGCTCCTTTTTTTTGTGCCAAGTTTTTGTCTAGCTTGAGGTGCTAAATAACACAGTTGAGTGTAGTGGTCTCTGAAAAAGATTGAAAATAAAGACCCCAGAGAACTTCCACATGGAAGGGCTTTGGGAACAGATGACAGATAGTTGTGAACATGAATTGTACCAGAAGGACAGCCGTTAACTTTCAAGGGTCATATTCAGGTCTGATGAATACTTGAAGCAGACTGCAGATGTCACCAAAGTTTTCAGGTTCCCTTCTAATGTTAGTATCATTTGCAACACATTCATCTTTCTCTTTTCTAATTTTGTGTAGGTAAGCATTGTTCTCAGTTTATGATCTCCTGTACTATTTAGAAACTGGACATTTGGAATAAATCACACTTCCACCTTTATTTAAAAAAATAACTATTAATTAAATCCCCCAGGAATCCCAAATAGTAGGTTTAAGTTTGGAATGAAGTTGTATAAATATAAATATATGTGAATGTGAGTGTGTGTGTATGTGTGTATGTATTTATATGTGTGTACATATATGAAATTTAAGAGGAGCTAGAGATTATAGGATTTGAAAGAAGATTGAAGAGAATTCTTATGAGTTTATATGCACATAAACTCTAAATACATACCTCCTCTTAGGTAGATTTGTGTTTTTTATAAGATTATTAATAAATCCTTTAAGGAAATAAGTAGATTATAAGCAGTCTAATAATCACAAAAAATCATTCACTGTTTTTGACTAATTCATGTGACACTCATTAGAGCTTTCTTGTTCTTTGTCATCATGTTTAATTTTTTTTTATGTTCAGTTTTAACAGTAATCTGCTTTTTTTCTCCCCCTCTCTGCAAATACAAAGCATTTATATACTTTGTATGGCCTTGTCAGACTTCCTCATATTTAGAGGAATACAACCTCAGGGATGATCTATTTTAAGTCTCTCATTTTATAGAATAGGAAACTGAAACCTGCAGAGGCATAGTTACTTGCCCAAAGCAAAATAACTAGCTTGTAATGGTAGTTATTGCTGTTGAGTCATCTCGGATTCTTTGTGATCCCATTTAAGGTTTTCTTGGGAAAGAAACTAAAGTGATTTGACATTTTCTTTCCCAGCTCATTTGACAGATAAGGAAACTGAGGCAAAAGAAGAGACTTCCTGACTCTAGACCCAGAGCTCTATCCACTGTACTATTCAACTGCCCTTCTTTTAAGGGTACCAATAGTGAAGTTCAAGTATAGATTTCCAGCGTTTTCTTTTGCTTGGCAAAAACACTATGAAATCACTGTGTATGAAAGAGTAACGCATAATGATTCCATTTTGGTATCATAATTAATAAATTCCTTTGAATAATATAAAAGATGAATCGTTCTTATAGGAAATACTCAAAACAAACAACAATAGAACAAGTTTTTAATATACAATCTCTAAAATACACTAATTTGATCTTCATTTATATTTTTCTTAACAATTGTTACTTTCTGCTGGTGGGAAACTTTCTATATGGAAACCTCCTTTTATGTTGCAGATCTGGAATTTGTTTTTAACTCTTGGTAAACTGCCTGAGATGTTGATGGTTTAGATTACTTGCCCATTGTAATAGCCAGTGCATGTCAGAGTCAAAAATTGAACCTACATCTCCTTGACTTTGATATCTGAGACCTACACATAATTGCCCTGTCATCTTTTTATATTAAAATTAATTAAATTAAAAACATACATACATATTAGAGTGGGATGTTCTATTGTCTTATATGATAACTGGTTAAAATGGCCCAATATAAATACTATAGTAAAATTGTCAAGTGTCATTGTTTAGTTATTTCAGTCATGTCTGACTCTTCTTGACCTCAGGAACTGGAGTAGTGTATCATTTCCTTCACTAAATCACTTTGCACATGAGAAAACTGAGGCAAACAAGATTAAGTGACTTGTCCAGGGTCACACAGCAAATAAGTGTGGGAGGACAGAATTGAATTCACAGGGGTGAGTCTTACTGACTGCAGACATGGTATTTTGTCCACTGTGACACCTCCCTCCCTCCCAAAATGTTAAGTATCAAAAGCAAAATTTTTGCCGCATTGGAAAACAACCTACCTTAATTTTTACCTTAATAAATAGGTGTTGTAACTAAGCTATATTTTGAGGATAATTTTAAATTTTGTTTTAACTTTTAAATCAAGCTGGTTTGCCATAGAAGTATGACAAACTTTATTAACTAGGACAACTCCAATTCAAGACTAATTATTTGAACAAGGAATAAAGTTGAAGCTTGTGTTCACTGTATCAATTAAAAAACCCAATTTGTTATTTACAAATCTTTTTTTTACTATCCACTAGACAATAGGCCCCAAGAACTTCTCTTCATCAAACTTTGGTGGTTAGTTCAAGTTTCTTTCTTTTGTGTCCCAAAGCTCCTTCACTTTGCAAAAATTCTGAATTTTTCACTAATTCATTACTTTGAAATAGTTAAACTTTTTCTCTATTTTAGGCTGACCTGCCCTCTAGTTAGTCCAAATTCATGAGATGTTATTAATTAAAAATAACTCTGATAAATGAGAAGTTTTTTGGAGAAAGAACAATTTATTCTTAGAATTCAGAATATTAAAAAGCTTGCTCAGCTCTACATAATAGAGGATACATGAATTTCAGGAGACCATTCTATATTCTACTTGAATACTTGCAAGGTGGGCTTAGAGAGTCCCTTTGTTGCATGTTTGTCATTAGCTGTTGCTTAACACAGACTATTTCAATTGCTTCCCTTTCCCTGTCTTGACTTTCTTTCTTTTTTTTTCTTCCAATTTCAGCAGAGTGGCTCATAAATAAACATGTTCACAGCTCAGGTTGAGAGTGATGGTTTATTCTTACTATTTTGATGGATTGTACAAGATCTCTTCAATTTTCTTCTCTAACTAAACATCCATGCATGGCCTGTAAAATTAATTATAATATGGCAAGGTGACTAAGAATTTGGAACCACTTCCCTCATGGTGACTCTCTGTGTCAAAGAAAAAAAAATTGTCCAAGTAATGATAAGAATCTTCTTTCAAAACTTCCAAATTTCTCTTTGTAGTGATTTGTACTTTAGTCCCCTCATTTTCTAGACATACTTGGTCAGCTGTTTATAAGTTATATTATTACACGAGCAAGTGAATGCTTTCTATAGGTTCTGTATCAGTTTTTAAGCTTATTTTTTAAAGCCTAGTGATTATTTTTTTCACATATTTCCTGATGACCTTAATATCTGTATACATAGGCAGCCATGCATCATTAAAGAGTGGCACCCAACTGTTGGATTGCCCTCCTTTGAACCCTAGCATCTCTGAAAATTAAGAGGTTCTATCCTAGTTGGGAGGGTAATAAGGAAATAATTGGGCAAGCTGGATGCATATCACTTTCTCTAAATGCAAAGGAATGTCAGATCTTCCCAAGTGTTTACTATTTTTTTTTCTATCAGCTAAGTCCTTTCAACTCGCCAGGAAGAGGCCAATGTTCACAGATCTGAAGGTTATAAGATGTATTGCACTGGCAGGTTGCACGTATGTGGTTAACAGATGACTATGATGCTTGTATTCTTTGTATATAAGGTCACAGATCATTAAGCATTATTCCCATCAACATCTGTTTCTGTCTTTCAACTCTAATGTATGTAAGCCAATGGAATGTCTTAACAGAGGGAGGCCAGTGAAATTTATAGACCTGTCTGTGCATGCACACACACACACACACACACACACACACACACACACATGCACTCTCACATGCATACACATATATTGTTAGTTAAATGCTCTCTAAGGGTAGGGAACACATCAATAAAATAATTAATTTCACTTTCTGTGAATTTTTAACTTTTAAGCTCCCAAGAAGCTACATGATATAAATATAATTAGTAGCATGCTAGTCTTGGAGTCAAGAGACTTAGGTTCAATTCCCAATTTTTCTATCTATTAATTGCAGAGTCATGGGTTAATCACTGAGTTTTGGAGACTTAGTGTCCACATCTATAAATTAGGCCTGAAAATACTTACATTATATATGTCATAAGGTTGTTGTGAGGAAACACTTTGAAAATGTTAAAGTCTTCTATGTAAGTATGAGCTGGTTTGTTTAATTTTTGTTGTTGTTGTATGTTTTCCATGAAATGTTGCTAAATACAGATAATTTCAGATACCTTCATTTGCAATTCTATCTTGTTTTTAAACTTTTCCTCTTTTCCCCCTACCTTTCTCACACTTTGTTAGTCTATCACTATCACTTGATTCTTAACAGTTTCTTTTACATTAACCCCTCATTTCCAGTCCTCATTTTCCCAACTTAGTAAAAACTCATCACCTCATACATTGAATATTGTAATAGTCCATCAGTTAATATCCCATATACTATCAGCTAATATTTCTAAAGCAATAACTTTAATTATTTCATCTACACATTTCACTTAAATGCCTTATGAAAGACTAAAGGAGATATATAGTTCTTAGCCTATTATTTTTGTTATAGACGAATTGATTTGAATTGAATTTCAAGTTCTGCACAGTTTGACATCCATCTAACACTCTAACCTTTTCTCCCATTATGCACCATCACAAAGCAGTGACATTTTAGTCACACTGATCCATCCTGAGATCTCCTGAAGAAATTTTCATATTCTTACTCCTTAACCTTAACTCACCATGTTGTCTTGCCCAGATTTCCCCTCCCTATTTATCTTCACTTATCTATAGCCTTTACTTTTTTCAGTGCCTAGTTAAAAGCAAAATAAAGGGCTGTTTAACTTTTCCATCCCCCCATTAATAAATCTCAAATAATAAAGCATTAACCGCAAACTCCATGTATTAAAGATTGGTATAGCTGAAAGGGACATCCAAGGCAAAATAGTTTTACCCATAGCTCAACAAATTGAATAAGAGTCCTTATTTACATCACAAATTCATCTATATCAGGATGCTTGCAATTTTGATCTATGCTCTAGATCTATGTAATGGAGAAGGAGTAGGTCATTCTATCTTCCAAAACAGTCAAGGAATTACAAAACACAATAAATAGTTTCAAGGAATATGGTTTCTGATAATAGAAAAATGAAATTGGACTAGGATATAAGATCTTGGGAGATGCACAGGAGCAATTCATTTTGTAGAGATGGATCAGTGAGAAAACAAAGGAATAAATGATATTTTTCTTAAAATGATACATTGGTTCTAAAACTAAGACTAAGAATTACAATGTTCATTGTAATATTATTATTCAACATTATACTAGAAATGCCAGTTACAGAAAATAAAACAAGAAAAAGCAATTTAAGGATAAAAATAGGTAATGAGGAAACAAAACTTATCATTTTATGAAAATAATATGGTATAATTAGAGATCCTGAATCAATTACAATCCTAATTGAAACTATTAACAACTTTAGCAAAGTTACAAGAAGTAAAATAAATCCACACAAATCATCAACATTTCTTTATAATATCCACAAAATGTATCAGGAAGAGATAGAAAGACAGTATAAAATACTTGGAAATCTACCTGCCAGGACATTCACAGGAACTATAAGATTAACAATTAAAAACTATTTTTCATAGAAACATACTTTTCATAGAAATGAAGAAATCTAAACAAAGAAATATTAATTGCTCATGGATAGGCTGTATCAAGAAAAAAACTAATAATATTATCTAAATTTTTTGGCTTGTTCCATGCCACACCAATCAAACTACCAAATAATTATTTGATAGAGTTAGAAAAAGTCATAAAATTCATCTGGAAAAAGAAAAGAGAAAGAATTTTAGAGTTATGGGAATCAATGGAAGAAAAGGAGTGAAGAAAAGCAACCCAGCAGTACCAATTCTCACACTATGTTACAAAATAGTAATCATCAAAACAATCCAGTTTTGTACAAGAAATAGAGACTGATCAGTAGAATAGATTAAGGACAAAGTATAGCAAATGACCTCAGTAACCTAGTATTTGACAAAGTAAAATATTCAAGCTACTGGGGCAGACTCATTTGATAAAAACTGCTAGGAATACTGTAAAACAATGTGATAGAAACTAGGTATAGGGCAACATATCACATTACATACAAGTATAAGGTCAAAATAGGTACATGAATTACATATAAAGAATGATATCATAGGGCAGCTAGGTGGCTCAGTGGATAGAGCACCAGCCCTGAAGTCAGGAGGACCTGAGTTCAAATGTGGTCTCAGACACTTAACATTCCCTAGCTGGGTGACCCTGGGCAAGTTACTTAACCTCAATTGCCTCAGCAAAAAGCAAAAAAAAAAAAAAAAGAATGATATCATAAGCAAAGTAGGACAATGTGAAAAAAAAATTCCTGCCATATATATGGATAAGGGAAGAGCTTGTAATCTAATAAAAGATAAAGAGAGTCATGGGAGGCAAAATTGATAATTTTGACTACATGAAATAAGAATTTTTTTTTGCACAAACAAAAGCAAGGGATTCAAATTTATCAGAAAATCAAGAAAATGGGGAAAATATTAAAGGAAGTTAATTTGATAAAGATATTATTTCTCAAATATATTGACAACTGAGCCAAATAACAAGTGTTGGAGAAAATCTGGGTCACCATAAACCATTCTGGAAAAAAAAAATTGAAATTATTTCCAAAGGAAAATGCTATCCAATTCCAGAGAACTGAGTATCTCTGAATACAAATTGAAGCATATACATCTTTTGCTTTCCTTATTTTCCTTGCTTTTTTGCCACATGGCTAATATAGAAATATATTTTGCATGACTTCACATGTATAATGATGAAAGTGAAATCTTTCCAGTGAGAGCAGTATGAAGACTCCAGGAACTGCAGTACTGTTAGGCTACATTTTCTTTTTTTACAAATGTATCTTTCTAATGAGCTTTCTATCTTTGTACTATATTTGAGACCATTCATTCTATGTGTGTCAATGGAAAAATGTGCCTCAGAATTAAAAGGTAATTTTTGTATCTACTTCTTCATTGTGTAATCTTAATAAATGCCTTTGCTAAATGATAAATTGTGTCTTCTAGATAATAGTTCATGGAAATCATAAGAGTAAGAGTTTATGAGCTATAGTGTAAAGAAAGCAGATGTTAGTGTTACCTCTAGAGTATTAGATAACAGTTACTCCTTCTGAGTACCTAACCATAGAGGGTGAATATACTTTGTAGAAGTAGCCAGGAAGATGAGGAGGGGCAATATATTGGCTAGGCAGTAGCTGTTCCTTTTTTTATTAAAGCTTTTTTATTTTCAAAACATATGCATGGATAATTTTTCAACATTGATCCTTGCATAGCCTTCCCCTTTTCCCCCCATCCCCTTCCCTAGATGGAAAGCAATCCAATATATGTTATACATGTTAAAATATATGTTAAATCCAATATATGTAAACATATTTATACAATTATCTTGTTTAGGCAGCTGTTCCTTAAAGAACTCCAGGAAAAGGGAAACTTACTGCCCCCTGAGGCAGCTCTTTCTCCTTATGTGAATTTTTAATTGTTAGGAATCCCCACTATAGTAATTGAAGTCGCTTATTATTTCTATTTACCCCAAATCATCTCTAGGTTAAATAATAAAAATACTATCCCAATTACTTCAGGTTAACCTTATGTAACATGAGTTTGAGGCTCATCAATATTCTGGCCATCTACCTCTGGATATTTTCCAGATTATTAATGTCCTTAAAGTGCGATACTTAAATCTGACTGTAATAGTCTAGATGTCATCTGATGAGAGTAGAATATAGTAAGACTATCACCTTTTTACCTTTATAAGCTATATTTCATTTAATGTGGCCTAAGATCACATTAGATTTTTGTTTGTTTCATTTGTTTAGTTGGTTCCTATAGTACAATCTTGCCTTCTAAAAAAACTTCTTGATCTATTTTCATAAAAATTTCTCTCCAGCCATGTTTCTTTGCCTCACCTTTTTGTATATAAGAAATTTATGTTTCTCCATATGGCATTTCATCGTATTAAATTCAGCACTATTGTGCCACCTATTGAGATTTTGCATCCTGACTCATTCATTGTGTTAGTTGTCACTGCTATTCTTATCATTTACAAATTTGATAGCTATGGAGTCTATATCTTTGGTCAGTCATTGATATTTGACAACATAGGGCTAAGCACAGATCTCTGAGCTATTCCTTGGATCCTTCTTCCAAGTTAATATCAAGTAATTAATGATTATTCTTTATGTCTGGCCATCATTTAGGTCTGAAACCATCTATCTAAATTATTTCAGTATGGAAGAGAATGGGGAAGACACAGCCCTTACCCTCAAGAAAATAAGTTTGTTAGGAGTATACAACTCCAATACACGCAACTTCAATAAATAGTATTATATTGTAATTAAATCAAAGTTTTACTAAATGAAGTGTGTTTCAAGATATGCAGGAAAAGACTATTGAGGTATGGGGTACAGTCAGCCTCTTCCCATACACGGTGACCAAAATGATGGAGTGTGGAGGAGTGATACCCCAAAAATATATTAGGATTATGGTCTGGGGTCGTTGTGTTGTCTCAATAGAGTTTGTAGGCTTAGATCTTCAAATCAAGGGACAAAGATTTTATTAAGTTGCCAACAGCAGGCTAAATCCATAAGAGGGTTTTTTTTTGTTGTTTTTGTTTTTGTTTTTGTTTTTAGCAAGGAAAGGGTTTTTAGCAATTAACAAAGAGTCTAAAACACTATTAAAAAGAAAGAAGCCATGTAGGTGTGTCAAAGGGAGGATTACTCTATTGACTGGTGAGCTAACCTTAAAAAAAGTTTAGGGTCCTAATAAATATCAGCTATTGTGATGCTTAGCAATCAGACTAACCTCAAAAAGGAATTGGGGGTAGAGGGATCACATCAATTGATTGACTGGCTAATTCTAAAAGGAATTGAATTACAGTTAGATTCTTTTATAATGCAAATATCTCAGAATTTTGACATCCTATTGAATTAGACACAGTAAAGATAGGGTTATGATGATTTTGTCAATATAAAATATTTGCTAAGAATTCTACTGGAGACCTCTACCTGAGGTGGAGTTGTAATAAAGATCCACTTGAACAAAAGGCTCAAGTAAAATCACAAAGTCCACTTACAATTCTATAAGTGCCTACTTCTAGTTTGCCTCCAGGAGTAACTAGCCTTCCAAATTGTTTAAAGTAAAACAGGCTTTCCTGTCAAAGTCCATCTAGCTACCCTGGAGCTCATCAAGATCACTATTAACTGGACAGCACTTCCCAGGAGTTTCTCCTTTGAATTGGTCACATTCTCCCATTGGCTACAAGTTGCAAGTGACTATATTGCATTTATTGTCATTTCAAACCAATGAAAATTTGAGAACTTGTTTATTTACTTACTATCGTCAGCATTAAGTTGGAACATGAAAAAAAAATTTTAATGAACCTTTTTCTACTTTTAGATTGTAATTTCCTTAAAATCAGGGTCTATGTTGTAAATACCTTTTTCCCCTTCCCCCCCCCTCTTCATTTTCAGCATAACTCCTTCCATGTTTGGATCTGATATAGAAATTTCTCCATAAGGAAATTCCTCTTACCAATGTATATTAGTTCTTCCTTAGAAACTTACAGCTTTGAAACTGCCAGGGGATACTGACTTATTTGAAGGGTCACATAGAAAGTAGGTTTTGGAAGCCCGATTTGCAGACACAGAAAAAGTTGAAATAAAGTTTTCCTTGACTCCAAGGCAAATTCTACATAGTAACTACATTGTCTCTCTTTGTGACCATTTTAAGTACTTAATTCCATTTCTTAAAGTCCAGTGCAAAACTCTTTCTCTTTCTGGAAGCCTTCCCTAATTCCTTGATTAGTTTATGACCTTCTCTGTCAGACTTCCTTTATATAGTAAATGAACAACTGTCTTTTGTCTTTTTTAAAATTTTTTAAAAATTTTTTATATATACTTAGTACTTAGCACAGTGCCTGGAACATAGTATGCACTTAATAAATTCTTCTAGAATGATCAACATTTTGAGGAAGGTCACTCTCTAATGCTGGTAATAATGTATATTCTTGTTATCTATGTTGGTGTCTTATTTATCAGCTAGACTCCAAAGCCTTTCCAAGAGAGGTCTATGACTTAATTGAACTCTATATCTCCTCCAGTGTTTAGTTTTGCATATGATTTTCTGATTGATTAATGTTTGTGATGTTATCTTTGCTGCTGGATGTTCTGTCTCTGTTCACATACATTGGAGTATGGGCATTCATTTATCCAAATAGTTATTAGCTTATCTAGAAGGTTTTACAAGTCAGGTAAGACTATGGTCCCTCTGATATTGTGACTTTTGTCTGAGGATCAGTCTAAGAAACTAGAAAAGATTACTTATCGGTAAGTTGATCATTACATAATGAATTATTTTTTTAAAAAAATGTATTTTATTATAAATTTAATAATCACCCATAAACATTTCAATATACAAAGAATAAAAGGAAAAATTGCATAGGAAACTAGATTTCTGTAATGCACAGTTTTTACTGGAGGAAAAAAATCAAATAAAATTTAGCAAGATTTAACAGAATAAGCCTATTTTGTCTCTCTGAAGTTCTTTTTTGTTTTCTTTTCTGGATATAAAAACATATCATTGATACTCTTTTAATTGGTGAACTCTTAAGCTAAGACAATCCCTTGGACAAAGGAAAAATACATCTCATTACCCAATAATTTTAAAAAAGTATCAATATACAAAATAAAAAAATAGAAAAAAGTATCAATATACTCATGATTTATGTTGACATAAAGTTTTAAATGTAAAAAATATTTTTGCTCATCTTTTGAAATACTTCTATTTTCCCTCTAATAGCCCAGCATAAAGATTTGTAGGGACAGCCAAACCTTGAAAACCAGGGCTTCTAACCTCTGCTCCTACACAGACACACTAATGTGAATGAATTCTGCCTGAGGTGAATTAATTACCACAAAGCAGTTCTAAAGGCAAATACAAAGTTTAGAACCTGATTATGTATTCACTGGTGATAAATAGTAATTTTACAGAGGTAGAGGGTAAGCTACTTACTTTAGAAAGTCACATCAAATCGGGAACTGGATGATTAACAAAATGTTAATTGCCAAATGTGGTATGTAATTGAAAATGTGATAATTGCCTTATAATTTCATATATTAGTGCATCATTCCCAGCTACAAAAATGCAGATGGCCTTTTTTTTTTCCAGTACTGAGTGCCTTCATCCAGCTCTCAAAGTCCCATTGGCAAGTACTAATAGTGCTTTGTCCATGATAGGTGCTTAGTAAATATTTGTTGAATTAAATGTTAGCTTCTTTAGCTAATATTTATCCTATATAGTTACTCCTGGGCATCCCCTTTCCTTCATTTTATCTGGATTTGTAGATTCAGATCTGGAAGAGACACTAGGATTTAGTCCAGCTCTGTCTATTTACAAATAAGGAAACTAAAACCTTAGGAGGGGGAAGGGACATTCTCCAGGTCATATGCAGTAAGTAGTAAATCTGGGTTTTGAACACAAGACCTTGGACTCTTAAATCCTCCATTCTTAACATTACACCTCATTTATTTTTAAACTCTCGATTGCAGAACTACTATTAAGGTTTATATTTCATTCAGCAATAGAGATCCCCTATATAAAATCTGGTCTAAGGAAAGACATTGATTGGATATCTAAAGTGTTACATATACAATGGCATTCATTTTACACATCATTTAGTAGATATGAAACTTTCCCTTACTTCAATAAATAACAGTTAAAGGAATGCAAGATCTCAGAAAAGATCATTTTACATTATTTTAAATCTGCTCCATTACATGAATGCCATTCACAAAAATATTTTAATGTGATTTTTTAAAACCCATGTTATTTAAGTAAAGCTGTAAAATCATGCTTAATTAGATCATACCTTCACTTGCATTTAGTGTTTTTCTTCTCATAACTCATCCATCACTCACAATTATATATGATGTAGAAAGGAAATTAGACTACCAATTTTGATAAATTAGCATTTCCTTTTTATACCAGTACATTTTTAAACTGATTCATTTCAGAAAGATAAAATAAGCTTTCAAACTCTGGAAAATATTGACTCTCATGGAATATTTTGGTTTTCTTGGAACAAATCCTCTACACTCAAATCTGCCATAATAGGAAATAATTAACCACTGCTCGATAATTATTACGTTTAAATGTGTGTTGTAATTGAAGTAAAGATTAGTTAGCAACTGGAAATTAAAGGAAATAAGTTATAAACTTCATTTTAAACTTCAGTAATTCCTTTTATTGATTTAAATATTAAATAGGAGAGAAAACAAGCACATAACAAGTTTTGGTGAAGGCATTAAATATAAGAAGAAATAATTTCCTAGTAATAATCTAAATATTTTAAAATTCATATTTCCACTGTTAAATAATAAAAATATGCTATGAACATATCATCATTTGGAGATGATATTAATAGACCAAAGCTTTCCTAACAATACTTTCAAGCTTTCAATAGACACAAACAATATTTGAAATTTAGCACATTGGATCATAACTGTAGCATTGGAAGGGACCTTAGCAATCATCTGGTCCAATCCATTCAATTTATAAATGAGTAGACATTGGGGGCAACTGGATAGAGCACCAGCCCTGAAATCAGGAAGACCTGAGTTCAAATCTGGCCTCAGACACTTAAAACTTCCTAGCTGTTTGACCCTGGGCATGCCACTTAACCCCAGTTGCCTCGGGGGAAAAAGAAAAAAAGAAAGAAAGAAAGAAAGAAAGAAAGAAAGAAAGAAAGAAAGAAAGAAAAAAAACGAATAGATATCCAATACATAGGTCAAGAGACTTGGGGAAAGTAACATAGGTAATATGGATTCTATTTGATTATGAGAACTAAGAAAGCACCTATTAAATTCCATGAGAATAATGATAGAACTATTTATCTTGGTATAGCACTTAAAAGATTTGCAAAGTACTTTGAATGCATCATAACATTTAAGCTTCATAGCAAATGAATGCCTATGCCATATTCATATGACAAATGTATGCCATGACAAGTTGTAACTATCTCCATTTTATAAATAAGAAAACTGAGGATCCAAGAAGTTAAATGATTAGCTTATATAACTAGTAAATATCAGAAAGAAGTGGAATCAGAACCTAGGTTCAATTAGTATTAAGTTCAACAGTCTCTGGATACATTAGAAGCAAAGACAATGCAGCTTTGATAAATTCAACAAATATCTTTAATTGGATATGAAAAAATGGCATAGAAAATTCAACAGAAAGAGAGAACTTCATCAGAAGCCAGCATTTAATTAGTGCACAACAAAATAAACTATATGGTTCCTGTGATTCATATGAAAAGTAAGGGGTAGATCATAAAGTTCGATTGACTTCCTTGGATTCTTCAAGCATCATTCCATAAAACCAATACATAGATTTATATAATAAATAGAACAGCTACTGATTAGATTAACATGAGGAAAAAGAAAAAGAAAGAAAGCCAAGAGACTTATGAATGCTCAAGGAAAGCAATAAAAACGATTGGTTTAAAAGTGAAACACAACCATAAATAGCACCATGCTAAGAAAAAAGACTAACTAAAATGATGAGAAAAGTACCTATTTTTGTATATTTATTGAATAGTTACAATCTTGAGTCAAACTTCATTTCAACATGATTAAACAAAATTAAAAGAGAGGGCTGGTAAATGGGAAGTATTGTTGCCAAAAGTTAGTTTCCAGGGAGAAACAGAGGTGAAAAAAGGGAATTTTATCTGTCTTCTAACATCTCTTCCTTCTTGCCATAGAGAGGGAAAAAATTGATACTAGGTGGATTTGCTAATGAATTTTATATTCAAAGAACTATTAATTCCACTATTACAAAGGCAGTTTGCAAAAATAGAAAAGTAAAATATCCTACTGAATCTATAATACACATATGGACTAGCCAACATGCATAATAAACATTCACAAAAATGTATATATAACATTTTTTAAAAAGTCTACATCAAACATTAAAAAACTATATATTATGACCAGTAAAATAATTTAATAAAACAGCAAAAATCTTATGATTAGACCAATAAGCACAGAAAAAAATATTTTGAAAACACAAAATATCTTTTTCTGTCCATTTAAAATACTAGAAAAGAGAGGAGAAAACGGACATTTTTGTAGTATTTATCTAAAATCCAGGGCTAACATTGTTTATAACTTTGTTATATTTTCTTTCTTTTTCTTTAATTTTCCTTTATGTTCTACTCTACAAAACTGAGATTTATTTTTCTTGTTACTACTCATTTCTCATCTAACCTTTCCTTTAAACCTACTCTGCTCTCTGAATGTCCTTTTTTCCTATTAAATTTATAGGATATTTATTACAAACTCTGTGTGTCTTCTGTTTTCTTTTAAATAATAACTAGTATTCACAATACACTTACTAAGTACCAGACACTATATAAAGCACTTATCAGATATTATCTTATTTTATCCTCACAATAATTCTGTTCCCAGGATTTCCCATTTTTTCATCTGAGGCAGAAGTGAAGTGACTTGCCTAAACTAATAAATCTCATAGTTAATAAGTGTCTGAAGCCAGATTGCGACAGATCCTACTGAAACCTTTGACTAATTTGTAGAAGAGTGAGGATCACGAAATACTTGCTTTTCACCTTCCATTTTTGTTCTAGTACATCACAATTATGAGAAATAGTAAATTTCTTTCCCTTCCTCATTTCTTCCAGTTTATTTTTTCCCTTCTCTTCCTCCAACCTTTAGACTTTCCCCTCCTTACTTTCTTTATATTCAATCAGTTCCCAAATCTTGCCTTTTCTATCTTCATAATATTTCTCTTAAATAATTTCTTCACTACTCACTCATCAACAGGATAAACTGAATGAATATCTCTCATAAGAATGTGGCCTTGACCTATGTCCAAATTGTGACTTGAGACTTTATAGTAACAAGTTGAACTATAGCTAAAATCTACTGGTGTTCAATTATCTTAGATAAATAAAAATTTCCCTTCTGTTCCCTTCCCCCCTCACCCTTTCATTTGTATTTAAGTACCCAACACAGTAAAGAGTGTGTTTTTTGACTAGTATTCTTTATTTCTGGTCTCTAGGTAAATTAGAACTCCCCAGCCAATGGGAGAAAAGGTCAGAAAGTGGGGTGGAGCTTCTGGTTAGAGTCTATTTTCTTGTATTTTGCAGTTTGCAGTTTGCACTTTTCTATTGACACCTTTTTTGTTGGGAGTTGCTCTTTCTAGTGAGATTGTAATAAATCCTTTTTTTGCTTTTTATCTTGGGAGTCTCTGATTTTAATTTGCATAAGCATCACTGTCCCACACAACCAGCCACTACCTTAGCTCAGACGCTCATCACCTCTTGCCTAAATTATTGTTACAGTCTCCTAAGTGGTCTCTCTACTTAATATCTCTTATTACTCCAGTGAATTCTAAATATTGCTATGCAAGGAAATTTCCTTAACCACAGATCTGATCTCTCTTATTCAATGATTACCAATATTCTCTCATTGCCTTTCAAATAAAATATAAACTCTACTATTTAGCTATTAAAGCCTTTTTACACCTTGGGCTTAAATTATCTTTCCAGATTCATTGGACATTATTCATCTTCCAATACTCTCTGATTCAAACTGGATTTCTTTCTTCCCCTCACTCAGGGAAGGTCATCTACAATCTCTGTAGGATTGCTTTGCAATGCTTATTCTGCATACCTTGAATGCTCTTTCTTCCTACTTCCACCTCAGAGAGTCAGTCCTTTAATTTGAGACAAGACTCAAGAAACATCTTCATAAAGCCTTCCTTGATTTCCCCAAATACTAGTAAGTGTTCTCCTTCCCAAATTACCTTGGATCTAGTTATTGTTTATGTATGGACTCTATGAGTATTTGTTTTCTTCCTTATCTACAAGGGATTGCCATGCCTAATTCCTCTCCCCCTTACAGATATGGATTTGTTTTCCCAAAAAATTGACAAAGGGACTTAATTGATTCCTGAATCTTTATATACATGGCTTCTTAGTAGCTTCCAGTGGCTCAAGAGCTTAAAAAGTCCCACTTTTGTCAGAGTTCAGGGTCCTCCAACTTGATGTATTTCTAAAGATTATGAGTTACCACACCCAGACCCCCTAACCAGATCAGCTTTTCTATAGAAATGTTTAGGTTGGGAGTAATATATCATCTGTAGAAGCTAATTGTCATTGTATCCTTTTTGCATATTTTATCCTTGATAGTTTAGGACTAAGTAAACTTTCTTCAGCCAACTGTTCAATAGATTTAGTTATATTCAATGGCACCCAAACTAACTGGGTGCTGGAGATACATTCATTCCCCAAATTCTTAATAAAATTCAAGCTCATTGTTTTCAATATAATGTAAATTTATTGAAAATATGGATAGTTTCATTCACTGTATATGTACCCCACAATACTTTGCTTGAGCCCTCCTTTCTTCTCTATACTATTTCACTTGGTAATTTCATCAGCTCCCATGTTGTCAATTATCATCTCTGTAATTCTTACTTCTACTTGTCTACTGTCAGGATATTGGGAGATACCCTGTTTTCCAGAGCTAAGGCCTAGCAATCAAGCTGTGCCCTGAGTTTGCCATAACAACAATCCTTTGTGCTCACTCTCTGGATGATCCCAGTGACAGCAAAATCCCATAACTGTTCCATTAATTATTTGCTTGCTTTGTCTAACACCAGGTGTTCTCTGAGCTCAGACAGGCACCTGCTGTCTCCTCGTTCTGCTCATGAAGTCCTGCTATGAATCATACTTGTCTTATTGTTGCCATTACCTCTCATTGTCAGAGTTATAGCTCACTGCATAGGTATAGGCATAAATATTGAGATCTGCCCACATTAAGTGGGTTCCCTCTTCCCCTCTCCCCCTCCCACAGGAGTGGTGCCCTAGCACATGAGTCTTTGCTTGCAAGCCATTTAATTCACGTTGAAATTAAGCTTCTGTTTGATTGTTGAATCTTCTGTCTCAAATCTTCTCTGTTAGACTCTGGTCACCCACAGGTTGGAGACTGATTCTGTCTGGTTGATACTAACCTTAACCTTTCTCCTCTTATCTAGTTTTACCTTTGTAGCTACATACTGAACATCTGGTCATAATCAATCAATCAGTCAATATTTATTTAGTTCCTACTATGTGCCAGTTATTATGCTAAGTGCTGTGCACAAAAAAGAGGCAAAAGATAGGCCCTGCCCTCAAGAAGATCACAGTCTAATGGAGAGGAGAAAATATGAAAGCAAATATATACAAAGTGAGCTATAGATAGGAAAAAAGGTAAAAAATTAATCATGGAAGGCTCTAGAATTAAGAGGGTTTGGGAAAGATTTCCTATAGAAAGCAGATTTTTATTTTGTACGTAAGGAAAGCCAGTAATCAGAGTGGAGGAGGCAAAGGATTCCAGACATGAGGGACAGCCAAAGAGAATGTTTGGAGCTGAGAGATGGAGTTTCTTCTTTGTGGAATAGCCAAGAGATCAATATCATTGGATTTAAGAACTTGAATTGGGGAATTAGGGATAATAAGAGGGAACAAGGTGTAAAAAGACAGGAAAAGTAAGAGGAAGCTAAGTTATGAAGAGCTTGGAATGATAGAATATGTTTTTCTATTTAAAATAATTTATTTTACATTTGTTTTTAAAACTTTGAGTTCCAGATTCTCTTCCTTCCTCCACAACCTCTACCTATTGGAGAAGATACATATGAAGTTACATAAAACTGTTCCATAAAAGTCATGTTGTGGAAAAAATAACAAAAACAAAATATAGATCTCCCCTGTCTCTGCCCCCTCTCAAAAAAATTAAAGTAAAAAAATGCTTTTTTTAAACTTTAATTTATGTTCAGTTATAATCAGTTCTTTTGGTGGATATGGATAGCATTGTTCATCATAAATCCTTTAGGGTAATTTTTGATCAGTGTGTAGCTGAGAATAGCAATCATTCACAGCTGATTATCTTATAACATTGCTATTACTTTGTATTTGACTTTGCTTGAGTTTATGGAAGACTTTCCAGGTTGATCTTAGAGCCATTCATTTCTTATAAAACAATAATATTCCATTATAATCACATATCAAAATTTATTCAGCCATTCCCCAATGATGAACATCCCCTTAATTTCCAATTTTTTTTGCCCTGAAAAAAAGAACTTCTATAAATGTTTTTTTTTTATATATAGGTCTTTTTCATTTTTTTTAAATCTGTTTTGCAATTTATGCCTCATAGTGGTATTGTTAAGACAAAGGATATGCATGATTTTATAGCCTTTTGGGCAAAGTTCATATCTTTTCATCATTTATCATTTGGAATATGGCTTTTTTTTAAAATAAATTTGATTCAGTTCCCTATACATTTGAAAAAAGAGGCCTTCATCAGAGAATTTGCTTCAAAATTCTTTTCACAATTATTATTGCCAACTATATTCCCTACCTCCCTTTCTCTGCTTCTCCTTTTTTTCTATTTTTTCTCTCTTTTCTACTTGCCCTCCTCAAAAGTCAACCAGTATTTTGTATGTGATCTTGGAACAAACTGCAGTTTATTGAGTAGTGCGTAACATGATCAGATTTGTACTTTAGGAAAACCACTTTAGTGATTAAAGGGAGGATAAATTGGAGTGGGAAAAAATTTGGGGCAGGCAGACTCACAAGCAGACTTTTGTAGTAATCAAATTGTGAGGTGAGAAGGATCTTCTGAAAGTGGTGGGTGTGTTAGGAGAGAAAAAGGGATACATTAAAGAGATCCTAGCAAAGGTGAAAGCAGAAAGGAATTGGAGGTCTCAAAGATGTCTTGAACTTAACATACCCAGAACTGAATTCATTATCCTTCCCTCCAAATTTTCCTCTCTTTCTAATTTCCCTATTACTCTTGGGGATACATATAAAATCTTCCTACTTATCTAGACTCATAACCTATATGTCATCCTTGATTCTTTATTCTCATCACCCATATCCAATCAGTCCTGTCATTTCTACCTTCATAATATATATGCTATATATACTTTCCTTTGACACTACCTCAGTGCAGTCCTTCATCACCTTATCCCTGGAATATTGCTAATTGTTCTTATTGCCCTGACCATTTCATGTTCTTATTGAATGACACCCAGTGGGTCCTTATTACCTTAAGGGTCAAATATGAAATCCTTTGTTTAGCTTTCAGAGCCCTTCATAATCTGCACCTTTCCTACCTTTCCAGTATTTTTTCATACAAACTCTGTAACCCAATGCTATTGTCCTCTATGGTGCTTCTTAAAGAAAAAAGAAACATGTTTACTGGCTTTCCTACATTTTTATAAATGTTCTTCCTCATCTTCACCTCCTGGTTTTCCTGGCTTTCTCATTGTCTTAGTCAAACTTTATTCTGCTATTAGTCCGGTAGATCTGGAGGGGCATGTGAGATTGGTGAATTTGCACGGCACTCCCTCAATTAAATCCAATTTACTTGCAAGTTATGGGCCTCTCTAATGTCATGGTCCTCTTTAAGAAGGAAAGACAAACAACATGTGTCCCCTGCATCTGGCCCATAGTAGGCAACTAATAATATTTTTTTTTAAAGTTGATGGCTTGTTTCCCCTGAAGTTAACTTTGAGCACCTTCCAGTTTCTTTTTATGCCATTTTGGATTGGATGGAGAGATTTACCAATGTATCTTTTTCTTTTCTTGATTATCGTTTCATCTTCAGTCTTTTAAAATCTTTTCTAGGGTGTTTGTTGGAGTTCATGTCCTTTGGCATCTTTCATATTTCGATCTTAACTTAAAGTTTGAATATTTTCCAAAGGAAAAATAACCACTTGACAATAGAGAGACACTTGATTGTTCCAAATCTAATTTACTAACAGTAGAAGTGTAAGTCAAAACAACTATGAGGGCTTTACATCACATCCTTCAAATTGGCAAAGATGGCAAAAGATAAGAATCATGCTAAAGATGCTTTGGGAATTTGCTCGCACCAAAACACTGTCAATGGGACTCCAAATTGGTGCAATCAGTGTGGGAAAGCATTTAGAATTTAGCAGCAAAAGTTACCAATGTTCATGCTCTTTGATCCAGAGATCTCCTGCCAGACATCCATTCTGAGGAGGTCAGAGGCAGAAAGAATGTTTGCATACATAATAAAAATTGTTTCATATTTAGTTTCTATATTTAAAAATGTTGACATCTGTATCTACCTCCTCTTCCCCCCCCAGGAGAATGTAAGCTTATTGTTGGCAAAGGTTGTTTCATTTTTTTTTCTCTTTATGTCCCCAGCATTTGTTTAGTTACATGATTATTACTTTTTTTTTTGCATTGCATTGGACTGAATTGAAGCCACAAAGCTGTTTACAAAAGGAAACATTAACAAAGTCCAGATTTTCCTTGCTCTTGTTCATAAGAACAATAACAAAAGATTCAAAATGTTATAACTTTGGATTAGGTTCCCATTTTGAGATATTTTGCACATTGATAAATTTCATTGATTAATCATTATTTTTAAATCTTTTTACTGTATTGTCTAAACCTGTTTATATTTACTTTTTCAATAGATATACCCACGTGTAGCACTTGGTTTTTTACTAGATAGATCTTTAAATCAAGGTCTATATTAATCAATCAATTTATATAAAAAAAATATTAGTGCCTATTATATGCCAGGCACCATGATAATCACTGAGAATTTGCAAAGGACTAAAAGATAGTCCTTACCCTCAAGGATCTTACAGTCTAATGGGAAAGACAGTATGCAAATAAATATGTACAAACTTAGCTACATACAGGATAAATATAAGGAGAAATCATAAAAAATAGAAAACACTGGAATTAAGAGAGATTGGGGATGATTTCTTGGAAAGAATAGGATTTTAATTGGGACTTAAAGGAATTCAGAGAGGTCAATACTCAGGAATGGAAGAGGAGAATAATCTAGCCATGGGGAGCAGTCAGAGAGAATTCTGAGAGCTGAGAGTTGGAATGTCTTATTCATGGAACATTCAGGGCCATTGTTACTGGGTCAAAGAGCACATGTTAAAGACAAAAGCAGAAAGGATGGTTGATTATTTAATTGACTGTGTCCAGTCAGTGAGACTCCACAAACTGAGAACAATGGAATTTTTTTTTTTCTTTATAGGTGACACATATATTGGCCACGTCAAGAAGGAATTCTGGTTATCTCTAATCTTAACATTGTTTTCCCTTTTAAAAATGGAGAAGGCAGTATGATTAACTTAAAATGTGCCTTTATGAGAAAGTTAATTTTTGAACATTAATTTGAACCCCTTTAAGAAAGTGGCTTACTTTAAGAGAATTCTATGATATCACTCCATGCAGAATGAAAGATTAGGACAAAGAGTATTCTACTTAAACATTTTAGGCAAAATGTCTGCTTTGGATATGATGGAGATATCACTGAACTGATACTCAAGAGTTCTAACCTCCCCTTTTGACTATACCACTAAATTGTTTCTTTTGAACAAATTGCTGTCTTTCTATTGTTCTCAGTTTCCTCATCTGCAAAAATCAGTAGTGTGGAGTCAATTTTAAAAAATGCAACAAAATAGTCTTTCAGGAGCCAAGATGGCAGAGTAATCAGTAAATCATTGTAACTCTCATTTTCACCTCTAAACCATAGAATAGTGCCCCCAATAAATCCTGGGGAAGCTGAACCAGCAAAAATATGGATCAAAACATTTTTTAATCCCAAGAAACTAGCAAGATCAACAAGAAAGTTCTGTTTCATGCAGTTTAAAGGGAAATGTAGTTCAGGACAGGAAGCATCCCAGCAAGCTAGAAAGCCCCACCTCAGCAAACCTGCAGGCAATCCGGGTGTGATGGATCAAGCAAACATACCAGGGCTCTCCATGTAATTCAGCACTGGTAGAGGAACAGTCTTCAGCTCTGAGAACCACCATGCTGGTTCAGCACAGGTGTTTTGTCCAGACTAGCTCCCTGGAGGATCTTGGTACCAGCCTGAGTCCTTGGTCTTAGAAGAGGAGTGATGAGGTAGGACTCACATGGATGTTCAAACATGGAATCCATTTATTCCAAATTTTCTCAGCCTTATATACCCTGCTACCCTTATATAATCAAAGCAACACTGCTCATGCACTAACTATATACAGCACATGTGGGACTACATAAACAACTTGCTATTGTATGTAGATGACTCTTTGCCACTTGGTATCACACTTCAAGTTGTCATTGCCTCCTGACTTCTTAGGAAGGCTGAGAGTCCTTAAGGAAGATGGGAAGTTGAACCATATTGTCAGCAGATTCCCTCTTGGCTGAAGGGTCTTATACCTCACCCAGAGTTCCCCCACTATCTGTGACTCTCTACACATAGGCCTGGGCAAATATGCAGCCTTGAACAGTGAGATTGCCTACTTGCTTTAGTGTAATCTTGGAAAATGCTGAAATATTTCATCCAATTTAGCCCATGCCAGACATGACAACCAGAACTTCAACTTAGCACCAGGTGAACTGCCAGATCCCTACAGTCTCTAGCAGAATCCGTCACTCCCTCATTCTACTACCTTAGTGCAACACCAGATGCAAGAATCCCCTATAGACCTCTAGGGAACATCAGTGCAGCACCAGGTAAATAACTAGGACCTATTGTCACTGTCATGAGAAGCCTGAGAATGTGCCGCTTCCATGGTAGGACAGAGAAAGGAAAAAAAGGTCAAGAAACTTGAGACAAAAACAACAACAAAGAAACTTGAGACAAAAACAACAACAAAAAAGGAATGTGACCAAAGAAAGTTATTATGAGGATGGGAAAGATCAAGACACAAAGTCAGAAGAGGGTAACAATGTCAAAACACCTCTGGATAAATATACAAAAAAATAGAAAGGGGTTTCAAGTTCAGAAAGAACTCGTGGAAGAGTTCAAAAAGGAGCTTAAAAAATCAAATCAGAGAAGTAAAAGAAAAATTGGGTAAAAAATGAGAATGATGCAAGAGAACTATGAAAAAAAAAGTGAACAGCTTGGAAAAAGAAAACAACTGTTTAAAAAGCATTAGTCAAATGGAAAAGGGCATGTAAAAATCCATTGGGAAAAACAATCCCTTAAAAAGTACAATGTGCCAAATAGAAAAGGAAATACAAAAACTGACAAAAACAATTCCTTAAAAGTTAGAATTAAGCAAGTGGAAGCTAACAACACTATGAGACACTAAGAATCAATCAAATTCAAAAGAAAGAAAAAATAGAAGAAAATGAAAGATATCTTATTGGAATAACAACTGATCTGGAAAACAGATCCAGGAGAGACAATATTAGACTCATTTGATTATCTGAAAGCCACAATCAAAAGGAGGACCGGGACAGCATCTTTCAAGAGATTATCAAGAAAAACTGTCTTGATTTCCTGGAACCAGAGGGCAAAATAAACATTGTAAGAATAAAATGATCACCTCATCAAAGACATCTCAAAATAAAAATTCCAAGGAATATTAAAACCAACTTACAGAAATATCAATTCGAGGAAAAATTACTGCAAATATCAGGGAGTCACAAGCAGGATTACACAGGATTTGGCAGCTATAACATTAAAGGACTGGAGGACATGGGACATTCTATTCCAGAAGGTAAAAGAGATAGGATTACAACCAATAATTATTTACCAAGTGAAAGTAAGCATAATGCTTTTTTTGGAGGGGGGTTATTCAATGAAATAGAAGGTTTTCAAACTTTCCTAAGGAGAAGATCCAAATTGAATAAAAATTTTGATTTCCAATATCAAGACCCAAAAGATCCTTAAAAAGGAAAAAAAAAATAAAGAACATAAATTATTCAATGGAGTTAAACTGTTTACATTACTACATGGAAAGATGATACTTTTATTTTTAAAAATTGTACCAGTAATAATGCATCTAGAATGAATATATAAATAGACCAAGGATACTGGCATAAGGAGAATTTGAGGGGGTGACAAAAATAATTAATGGATGAAGAGTAATACACTGGGTGTAAAAGGAAGGAGAAGATAAAATAGAGTAAATCATTTCACATGAAGAGGTACAAAAAACTTATTACAGTAGAGGGACAGATGGGAAGGTGAGTGATGGACATCACTTGAACTTTACTCTCATCAGTATTGACTCAAAGAGGGAATAATATATACTATCAGTTGAAAATATAAAATTATCCACCTGACAGGAATATAGGAGGAAGAGGAAGTTAGATAAAGAAATGGGGATGGGGAATTGATAGAAGAAAGAGAGGAGTGGGGAAGGTGGTAGATGAAGCATAACACTATTGAGGAAGTAAGGGGTAAAAGGAGAGGTGACAAAGAGGAGGAAAAAAAAAAGATGGAATGATATACAGCGATAGTAATCAAAACTGCATATGAATGGGAAGTACTATTCCATAGAACAGAAGTGGATAGCAGAGTGGAGCAAAACAATATGTTATTTACAAGAAATACATTTGAAGCAGAGAGACACACATTGAGTAAAGGTAAGGGACTGGACCAGACTCTGTTATGCTTCAGATGAAGTTAAAAACAAACAAAAAACAAAAAACAAAAAAAAAAAACAAACAAAAAAGCAGGGGCAGTAATCTTGATCTCAGAAAAAGTAAAGGCAAAATATATATCTAATTAAAATAAGGAATGAGTCTACATCCATAGACAATGAAGTAACAGCAACATTAAACAGATCTGTACCAAATGGTATAGCATTCAGATTTTTAAAGAACAAGGTGAGTTATAGGTTTATGATCAAAGAAGAGGTAAAAAAATGTTATGAAATGTAAAAAAAGATAATTTTGATTATATTACATTAAAAAGCTTTTGCACAAATAAAACTAATGCAACCAACAATTTTAAGAAAGTAGAAAATTGGGAAACAACCTTTAAAGCAAGTATATATAATAAAAGCTTCATATGTATAAGATAGATTGTCAATAGATGGTCAAAGGATATGAACAGCTTTTAAATGAAGAAATTAAAGCCACTTATAATCACATGAAGAAGTGCTCTACATCACTTTTGAGTAGAGAAATGCAAGTTAAAATACTTCTGAGGTACCAGATCCCCATCTTTCAAATTGGTTAATATGACCAAAAAAGGAAAATAATTAATGCTGAGAGATTGGGCCACTACGGCATTGTTGGTGGGATTGTGAACTAATTCAACCAGTTGAATATATGCCCAAAGAGCCATCAAATTGGGCATACCCTTTGATATACTAATAACCCTACTAGGTAAGTATCACAAAGAAATAATAAAAAAGGGAAAATGACCTACATGTACAAAAATATATATAGCAGGTATTTTTGTTGTGGCAAAATATTGGAAACTGAGGGAATACCCATCAATTGAGGAACAGCTGAACAAGCTGTGGTACATGAATATAAAGGAATACAATATTGTGCAACAAGAAATGAATAGGCAGATTTCAGAAAAACCTGGAAAGACCTGTACAAACTAATGCAAAATGAAATGAGCAGAACTGGGATAAAATTGTACACAGTATCAGGTCTCTGCTCTTATCAGCAATACGCTGATCTAAGAAAAGTACAAAGTCTCAAGAAAGAAAATGTTATCCACATTCAGATAAAGAACTGATGGACTCTGAATGCAAATGAAAGCATACTTTCTTACTTTATTCTTTTTCATGTTTTTTTTCTCTTGATTTACTTCTTTATTCACAACTCTGGCTATTATGGACATATGTTTTTCATGATAGCACTTATATTACCCATATTAAATTGCTTACTATTTTCAGAAGAAGGGAAGGGAATGAGGAAGAGGGAAAATTAGAACTAAAAATCTTCTAAACATGAATACTAGGAACAGCTAGATTGTGCAATGGATAGAGCACTGACCTTGAAGTCAGGAGGATCTGAGTTCAAATCTGACCTCAGACACTTACAAGCCCTAGCTTTTGACCCCCAGCAAGTCACTTAATTGTAGTTGTCTCACCTCCCTTACTCCCCCATAAAAAAGAGTGCAAAAAATTGTTTTGACATGTAATTGGGAAAAAATAAAATGCTATTACAAAAATAACACTTGCTTTACCCCACCACAATATTACATTGTTTTGAGGAATGTACTTTGTAAAAATTAAAATTTTATGTAAATACGAGTTAGTACTATTATTATTCTAACATGGTACCTCATTGATGTGAAGGAAATCCTCGTTCTCAAATGCTCTTTCAGTGGAATGTTTGCTATGGAATGTTCTACCAACATGGAAAATCTTGAAATATAGTTCTATTAATGTAGTGTGGGCATTAATGCGGCAGCTAGATGGTATAGTGAATAGAGCACTGGGACTAAAATCAAAAAGTCCTGAGTTCAAATTGAGCCTCTAATATTTACTAACTGTGTCATTCTGGGGAAGTCACTGAACCTCACTCTAATCAACCCTAAAATGTAAATGATAAAATGTAAAATGATAAAAAAATTAAAAAATAATAAACATCTGCTTCACAAAGTTGGGGAGATCATATGAGACAGTGCTTATCAGAATGCCTGGCATATAGTGGGTATTTAATAAATGCTTATTCCATTAAAAAAAGCAAAACTGGTAATCATATATGAGTATTCCCATAGACAGGAAACCATTAAAAGATCATACATGGGAGAATGAGTCACATTTATGAAAAAAAAAGAATAGTAAATTCAATATGCTAGTTTCAAAGCACGCTTTGTTTTTTGTTCTTAACCTAATGTTTTCTTCTCTGAGTTTTAAAAAATGCTATAATAATCCTCTTTTCTTTTTTCTTTTTAGCTTCTATTGCATCATACTATGCATTAAAATTATTTGTAAAAAAGGAAGAAAGAAGAAGAAAAGATAAAGAAACACTCTATTGAAATAATATGGTTTTAAAAACAACTATGAGCAAATAAGTCATTTTGAGTATTATAAATACATATGAAGAAAAGATGCTATCTGCATGCAGAGAAAGAAGTGATAAATGTTTGTATAGAATAATCTTACATATGTTTATATGTAAATATATCTACATATGCATATATATACACATTTTCACATGTTTACACACATATACATATTTATACTATATATGTGTATTTACAAACACACATATACCTATTTATGTCTAATGGTAGCCATCTCTAGAGAAAGGTGAGGGGGAGGAAAAAAAAGGAAGAAAAAAGGGAAAAAAAGAAATTTATATAATAACTATTACATATTAAAATGTCATAAGTTGTACATAACAGATTTACAGTTTCATGTCAACTTTTAAAATTATTCTATATGAAAATGCTTGCTTTATTCCATAAATTAAAAATAAAATAAATTTTAAGAAGAAATAATAACAATTCATAGTTAGAACTTACATAGAATTTTGGGATTTGCAAAATGTTTCAAAATATTATTTCATTTATTCCCCAACAACCCTAAGAGGTAGATGCTATTATTTTACAGATGAGTAAACTGAGGTCAACTTGCCCAAGGTCACCCAGCTTATAAGTATGTGAGGATAGATTTGAATTCATATCTTCCTGACTTTAGGTCCAGTGTCCTATACATTGTGTCATCTAGATTAAGCAAAGATATCTAGTATGAAAAATATATGTACACTTTTTAAAGTGTGTATATCAATCTGTTACCCAAGCCCTCCACTTCTATCAGATGATGGGTAACATGATTCATCATTGTAGGCTCCGTGATCTTTAAGAGCTCTTTCAGCTTTACCTTTTTTAATATAATCTATAACTATTGGTATCTGATCGACTTTGAATGCCTGCATGGCCTGCATATGAATGCAAGTATTTTTAATGTTATTTTCTAGTTGTTTTATTCTCTCTTTCTCTAAAACAGTTTAGTTCATATTTCACATAAGAAATATGTGGTTTCTGTGTAACAATAGTAGTTAAAAATAGCACAGCATCACTATAATTGCTACCACAGTTGATAGCTTTGGTGCACTAGGCAGAAACATAACATTCCATAAATCATTCACAACTGCTGCAGTGATTCAACAATTCATAATCTTCAACAAATAAAAATGCCATTTTTGATGTTCCCTGGACAGCCTGCATATCCTGGCCCTCAGCTCTTGTCAATTTTGATGTTCGCTTAATATAAGGGAACTCTTTAGTCTACACTGATGATGCCTTTAAAAAAAAATCGCTTCTACTTTCCCCTCTGATTTTTATCTCACTAGATAATATAAGAAGAAGAACACTGGTCATGGATTGTGTTGACTCTCTCAATTCATGATGCACAGATTCTCAAATTTTTATTATCGTATGAATTAATCATTTAATTGTTATGCATAAGTGATCATATCATTCATGCAATCCTTGCTATTCCATCTGTGCCACTCCAGTACAAATCACAGTAGAAATCCAAATGTGTTCATTTTTCCTATTTAAGCTCACTATGACTCAGCTGAGGAACTATTTTCAGGCCCTGGGAGTCTGATATGTTTCTTGTTTGCCACTCTGAGAAAAATACCAGCAAATAAATAGTTATAGAAACTATCATCTGTACCATTCTTATCTTTCTTTACATCTTGACCTTGTGGATAGATGTGGGAAATTTTGATCTGACTGGCAGCATAGTTTATGCCTGATGATGCCAATAAAAGAGTCATAATGTTTACACGTGCAAAAATCTGTTGAAAAGTTGTTGCTTGTTGAAGGTGCTAAAGCCTTTTATTTAATGACACTTCTTAACATGATGATAAATGTATATCAGTTAAATATATAGAATAAATGTTAGCCACATTCAATGAAAAGTGGTTGGTCCTTAATTTATTAATATGTTTAATAATTCACATTGTTATTTCACATGCATACTGATATTTATCCAATATTGTTGAGGCCCAGTACAATTTTAACATTTGCTTCTCAAAATTACAGAAACAAATTTTTACTAATTAAAAAAATTATCACTCATTTTGGGAGACAGGCAATCATCATCCCCCCAAACTTTAATAATAACTTTCTAATTCAATATGAGAATACACACAATTTTTGCTTGTCTTGGTTTTTCTGCCATAGGATTACTATTCTGGGATCATTAGATGAATATACTAAAAGTAGTGTTTATCTGATTGTATTCCCATCCTCAACAGAGATTGGAGAGGTTGTGGTTTTGGAAGGGACAAGACAAATGACCGAACAATTCTTTGTGGAAGGGATGGTCATATGTTAATTCATCTTTTAATTTTTCACAAAGAGATAGGAAAATACTTTGGCATACTGCAGCTAATGCTTTCCTAACAAGGAAGAGGAGAATTGAGCTCAGTGTTAAGACAAAGGAAAAACAAACAAACAAACAAACCTTTCCAACACAAGTGCCAAAGCTATGGCGAAGTAAATAACTAAATGGAATTATTATTTTAATCTTATTTAAGGGTCTCCATCTAAATTGCTAGCTTGTTTGTTGATGTCCATTTCAGTCATAATCCCATTTGGGACTTTCTTCACAAAAATGTTAGAGTTGTTTGCTATCTCCTCTGGATCATTTTACAAATGAGTAACTAAGATGAACAGGGTTAAATGACTTTTCCAGAGTCATACAGTTAGTAAGTATTGGTCAGTTTTGAACTCATGAAAAGTAGTTTTTCTAAGTCAGCCTGGTACTCTTTCTGGTGTGTTACCTAAAAGTACTGTAAGCTTGAAGATGACTTAGAAAAGCACATCCACAGGGCAATTTTCATTTCAAAAAACTTGTTTCAGTTTTTCTGTTTTGAATACATATTCAAAAGGTAAACTAGTGGGGGGGGTCTTTTATCAATTTGATGAGCATACAATTCTGTATAGATTATTTGGTCCATTGTGAAGAAGATAAAAACTTTTTTTGTTCAGTTCTGGAGCTCAATCACAATAAATTGACTTGTGTGGAGAGACCATCTGGATTGAGTCTATATTAATGTATGTTTTTTTTTTTAAATTAGGAGAATAAACTCTTTCAGGAAAAAAGCAAATTATTTGTGACCATCCATAAAAAAGGAAAGTCAAGATTCTTAGCTCTTTTGGATGTTTTTCACATTTTCCATGCTACTTTTCTTTCAGAGTATGAAGAGAAGGGGCGTGTGTGTGTGTGTGTGTGTGTGTGTGTGTGTGTGTGTATGTGTGCTGTGGGTATATATGCATGCTTGCTTATACATTTTATCATGTATCTTCTTCATGACTGTCAGTCGCGCAGACAGGAGCCCTAATTGCTACCTTTCAGCAGAAACACCTGATAAACTTTAAACTGTAAGTTGTCTTAGTGGATTGAGAAGAACATTCTTCTACTTCAAATTTCTGAAAATTTCAAGAGATTTTTTTAAAGTTAAGTTTATATATTTTGTTTTTATATTACTAACATTTATAGATTGCTCTCCTTTCATGAGAGATCTTTAATAATGTAAAACAGTTGGGTAAAATGAACAATATATATTGATGTCATCTGCAAGAACATATAATATTTTACATCTATTGTACCCTTATCCTACTTCTTGACTAAAAAAACAAAAACAAAAATCTATTTTCTTCCTCTCTTACCTCACTAGAAACAAACAAAAAAAATGAAAAAAGAAAAGGAAAGAAAAAATATTCTGTGATTAAATATATGAATGGCCTTTTTATTGGTCACAGTTCTTATAGCATTCAAAATTGTTTCTTTAATTTTGTTGTTATATATTTATTGTCTTTTTGCATCTGATAATTTCACTCTTCATCAGTTTATACATGTCTTCAAAACTGTTCATTATAATGATGATGTAAATTGTTCTAGTTCTGCTTATTTCATTCTGTATCAGTTCACAAAAGTTTTTCCATGCTTCTGAAATCTATTTCCTCATTTCTTATAACATCATTAGTATTCCATCATACTCATATATCACAACTTATAGCCATTCCTCAAGTGAAGGATGTCTCTTTATTTTCTAGTTTTTATCAACATAAAAAGAGTTATTGTAAACATTTTGTACGAAAAAGGATCTTTTCCTCTTTTCTTTTGCATATAGGCCTACCATGGTAGAGCTGGGTCAGAGTCCACATTGCTTTCTAATGTTTTGTATACAATCCCAAATTGATTTACTGAATAATTATACTCATTTGCAGATCTATAATTGAATATTATCGTGCCTGTTTTTCTATAGTACTTCCAACATTTTTTTTGCCTTCTTTGTCACTCTGAGAAATGTGAGATAGTTTTAATATTTTTATTTGTATTTTCTAGTGGTAATTTAGAATTTTTATATGATATCTTGGAGTCTATTCTTCTACTTGAGAAGTAAGATTTCATAAGCAGTGACAGCCTTGGGGATTTGCTAGGGTAAATCCATGTTGAAGAGGTCAGAAATTTGTCCCTTTATAAAGAAGGACTGAGTACCACATCTCCAAGAGAAAGAAGACAGCCACATAACCCCTTCATGTTGCTAGGAGAGTAGTAAAGGTTTAAAGCTATGAAGTAGAAGAGCAGATGACCTGACATTTACTCTTCATTATTACTGTGAGTGATTGACATAATCAAATCTGAAGGGAAGAGGATTTTTGGTCAAGTTGCTCCAAAGTGTATTTGTCTTCTAAAGAGAGCTTAAACTGCAGCATGACTTTGCGTGTCTAGGAAGCTACTGAACCCCTGAGAAAGAGCTAGGGATTCAATTGAAAGCTGGAGTGTTATCTTATCAGCAATCCTGAATCTAGTTCCTTTTAAAGGGGGAACTTATGGGTGATTATGAATACATATTTTTTGAATCTGTTTAAGGATAGCTGCACATATTTAATGTTTTGCTTTTTCTGTATAGTAAAATAGGCTATTCTCTAATTGATATGCATTTGTCACCTTGAATGCTTTGGAGTCAAATATTTATATATATATATATATATATATAATTTCAGTAAATATATATATATATTTCATGTTGATCCTTCATTTTGATTTGTATTGTCTAGGATTAGGACATATGTAATCAAAACTTGAAGGTAGCAAAAGAGTTATTTGTTTCATTTTTTTTTCAGTTCCTAGCAATTTATACTGGATTATTAAAACTTCTGTTTTTTAATTGATTGTTTATTCTTCTTTTCCACTGTTGCAATGACAACAAAAAAGAAACAAACAAACAAATAAGTAGATAAGTGAATGAATGGATAAATGAGTAAGTAAAATAATGAATGTTTACAAATACTAAGTGAGCTTCTTTGTATCTGGTAACAAACTTTTACTCACCAGCTCAACAACTCCCATGCTGCTGGCCACCTCCAATCCCAAAATAGGAGTGTGTGTGTGTGTGGGGGGGGGAGGACTGGGATTCTTTTTCAGGTACAAATTGAAAGGGATAATTGCTAACTAATAACCTACATTATTAATGTCACACTTCCTTCCTCTTCTTTGCTCTATTGTCTTCATTTCTTTTCTACTCCCCTGTTTTGAAATAGAGTTCATAATATAATCCTATGTTTAATTTCTACCATTTCATATATATTTATACACTTTTAAAATAAGCTATGGTTTATTGTATAATTATAGCTAATTTAAAAAATTAAAATCTTTCTATTTCCTCAGAGGAAGAGAAACTGCACTAATTATTATTAGTATAATATTATTGAACTCAATTATCCTTTTGGCATTTGGCTATTAAAATTATAGGACCAAATTTTGACTAATAAAAAAAAATCATGTGAAAATGGGAAATGGTATGGTGAAATAGAAAAAGTTTTGTACCTGAAATAAGAGGAACTAGATTCCATTATTGTTCTTATGAATTCTAAAAGGGAATTCCAATACATCTGATACTCAAATGCCAAACCCTAGTTTTCTAAGTAGAACCTCAGAATTAGAACATGGTTTCTAAAGTATATCAACTTCCCTTGTCAATTGTTATATCCCCTAGTCTGAAACTATTAAGGATATGAAAAGTTCAAAAAAAAAAAAGAAAAAGAAAAACATGGGGTATCAAAGGAAGATAAAATAGAGGGTTACTACCCCTCTATGGGGGTCCTATTTTGATGATTCAATGAGTTCATTGACAAAACTTAGTCTCTGCATTTCTCTTGCTACTTTGAAACACTGTCATGGAAGTACTGTCTGCCAGTACCATGAACACATTAAACCCTCAACAAAATATTTGTTGAATCAATGTTTGTTGAGTGGATTGCCCAAAGAGCAACATAATGTCAGGACAAGTAGCCAACCAAAGGGAAACGGTGAGACCTCTGTGTTAAGTGACATCAATGGCTTCTACTCTTTTCTCCTTCTTCATGAAAGAACAGTTTTAAAAGAGGATTCTGAGAGTAAAAATTTATATAGGGTTTGCTTCCTGAGATACTGATGTTCAGGCCAGTGAAAAATGATATGCTTTCATGTGTCAACAGATTTAACTTGTTACTTTTGGGGTGGGTGCTAAAGTATTTTCTTTTCTCTAAAATATAATTTTCCCTATCAAAATAAATTTATTTTTGCAATGCATAAAATGTTTCCAAAAATGATAATGTAAATGAAATATAAAAATAAAAATGTCTATTATGATGTTTTTCCACAAAGATAAATATAACTATGAACCAAATAGGAACCAATATTCATAATATATCCAAAGAAGATCAATCACCAGAGTTTAGAAGCATTTAAGTAGCAATTTTAAAATAGTTTGTGTGTTCATTAATTGTCTATAAATTTCCACTCTCTTTGCTATTAATTTTGAAATGAATGATATGTTTATTGATCTTTTTATATAGTAATATGGATAGGTAAATATGTATTTCTATCAGAGTGGAATAATTTCTTTCAACAATAAATACTGATACTGAGCTATGACTTAGCAAATAAGTACTAAAGTATGGATTCCTTTGACAGTCTGTTGAAACATACGGACCCATTCTCAAAATATCTTTTAAATAATTTGAGGAAATGCTACATTTCATTTAGAGGTTAATGAAAATAAAAATGCATTTCTTTCCATTCAAGCTCAAAAATTTTCATAAAATATATTTGTTCAATCATTTGAGGTCCCATGGAACCAAAATTAAAAATCCATATGTTATAGCATTTCTTGAGGTACACAAAGGTTGACTGATTTACTTAGTATTACATGGCAACTTTGAGAATTTAAGAAGTCTTCCAGACTCTGTTTCTGGTCTTGTATTCACCAGGTCATGCTGCCAATATAATCCTGGAGATAGTACCTTTATTAAGAACATACCAAAAGCTGATCATCATAATTTACATTTATATGAATGTTTATAATTACAACGTGCATTCATTTCAGTTAGCATCCCAAAACCTATGAATGGAAAGTATCTGTGAGATCGTGCACTATAAGCTACTTCATTTAAAAATTAAGAAGCAGGGGCAGCTAAGTGGCATAGTGGATAGAGCACCAGCCCTGAAGTCAGGAGGATCTGAGTTCAAATGTGGTCTGAGACACTTAACATTCCCTAGCTGTGTAACCCTGGGCAGGTCACTTAACCTCAATTGTCTCACCAAAAAAAAAAAAAAAAAACAAAAAAAACTGAGAAGCAAAGGTCCATCCATTACTTTTTTTCATAAAATAAATCTATACTATAAGTAATACAAATATCACCATTCTCATTTTACAAGTGAAGAAAGTGATGATCAGAAAAAAATAATTGATGTATTTAATTACTTTGGAGGGCAATTATTAAAATATTAATTATTTTCTAACAAAAGCATGTCAAAATAGTATCTTCAAATAAAATTAAATATATAAAATGGATTTAAAATGAAATGATGCAGTAAAGAGAACAGTACTAGCATTAGGTCATTAAAATAGATTTCAAACATTTCCATTCATTAGCCTTGTGATTTTGGGGCATGTCATTCCACCTAAACTGAATTTTTCTTATCTTTAAAATAACAATTACACTATTTCCCCTACTTATCTCACATAATTTTTGTGAGATTTAAATGAAATAAACTATAGGGACATTTTATAAGTGATTGTATAGATGTTATTAATGTATGTGTGTGTGAGGGCAATGACCAGCTTCAAAGAGACAGAACTTCTTTCTACTTCAGAAACTCAAATCTATTTCTTTGATATAAAAAATCATATTTCAATATTCCAAAAGTGACCTGTTTTTGTCATCATGAGTACTTTGTCCAATGAAGCATATTGAACTCTCTCTTGCTTTAACTATTGTTTCTTTGCTCTTTTAATCTTCTCCAGAAAATCCATCATGGAGGCTAACCTTATGTTAATGAACCTCACCAAACTACCTAAGCTACTTGTTATAATTATAGGTCCTTATAGACCTATGTATTCAAGGCATGTTCAAAGTCTTTCCAGAACATGTGCTTTAGAAATACCTTTGAAAACACAGGATCATATCTATGAAACAAAGACATAGGAGGAAGACTCTTGCAGACAACACTCCATAAAGAAAGAGATTTAATAGGATACCACCCCTGAACTGAATTAAATTAACAGTCTTGTTAATTGATACTTCTTTAGAAATTTTTAGTTTCCCTTTCCAAAAAGAGATGCATATGAATCCACCAATTCATTTTCAACAATCAATGATGGTATGGATCATCTATACCATCATTGATTGTTAAAAATGAGAGATAATTTAGTGAACTAGAGAGTCTTAGATTTGGAATCAGAAGATCTGAGTTCAGATCTTGGCTTTGAAAAGTCATTTAATCTCTCTTGGATTGTTTCCTTAACAATAAAATGAAGATTGTAGGATTGGATGGGCACCAGATGATCATTAATCTATCTTCAATATCTAAATCCTGTGAAAGCTGAGCTTTGTTCTTTTGTTGTTGTTGTTGTTGTTGTTTGTTTGTTTGTTTGTTTTGAGAGGCATTTAAAATCATGTAGGCAGATTATGTATGTATGCATATAAATCAATATATACTATGTTACTATTTTGGGAAGTATTGTGATTTGAAAGGTAAATGTTTTAAGTATGAGAGTTTTAAAACATAGGCAGATTTTAAGTATTGTGCCTGGATTATTCAGTTCTGTGGCTTAGTGCTTTCATTAATGGGGGCATTTCTGTTATCAGTATGGAGAAGAATCTGTCTTAATCCTTTTATGTGACCTCTTCTCTTTGTCCTTCCATAACTTTCCAGAGAAAGTCCCAGTATACCTGATTCCTGTATCTCTCTCTGTCTCTCTTTCTCTCTCTGTCTGTGTGTGTGTGTGTGTCTGTCTGTCTCTGTCTGTCTCTGTCTTTTTCTTTGTATCTCTCTCCCTCTTTCTTTCTTTCTCTCCCTCTAATCCAATTCTATTTCATGTAATATGATCTTAACAAAGACAGAAAAGACACCTTGTTGGAAGAAAAGTCTTACTGTTATGCTTTATCCTATGCATTTAAATCCAATCCATTTAAATACATTTAAGTCCAATGCATTTAAAAAAATAGCAAATAGGAAGCACAGAAAGGACTGTGTATTACAAACAATTGTCAGTTTTATAATTGAAGATGATCTATAGTGTATGAACATACCTATCTGTTACCTTTTTATATTTTCACCGAGAGTATCCTTGATCTATATGACATTGTTCTCATAAAGGTTTTAAAAAATGAGAAAGTAAATATATTTTGTAGGTATTGATATATTCTTAGAATAATAATTTCATTTATGATATCTTCCATTCTTTTTGATTCCCCCCCCCATTTTTTGAAATAACTTGAAAACCTCTGAATGCTCCAAAAATAGCATTGTCTCCAGCATGTATTTCCTTATGGATCAATTTTAGCCATTCTTCTAAACTTCATTTTCATGAGTGCACATACATTTTTTCAGATAGCTATTTGGTACTGAGATACTATTGCACATGTGCCTTTCTTACTGTAATTACTAATGTGAACATATTACTACAGAAATGCTGGGAGATTGGTTGTATTTTGCATACATTTGTTGTCCTTTTTCCAGTTTCTTCAATAGTTCAGTCAGTACTAGAGTTGGTTGGTTTATCTACTACTTTCACTTATTTTTCCATGATATTGCTTATAATTTTCCATAACCTACTTCCATAAAGTTTTAGAAATAATTTATATTCTAAGCACTGTTTCTCTTGGCTCCCATGTCTCTCCTCCCTCTTCCCCAATTTAACAAGGTGATCAAACACTCTTTGCTAAAACAGTCTCTCTCTCTTAAAATCTTCTCAATAGAATTATTTTATAACAAACTGAATTTTTCTAATAATTGAAAATAACCAGAGCCAATACTTTAAACTTTACCATTTTTTCACAAGCAATAAATTTTTCTCATATGTTGGGTTGCTACTGTCATAACTGAATGAAACATTTTTTTATAACATTTACCCTTTCTCTACATTTGTTGCTACTGTTGATGTTTGTTTTAATGAATGATCTGATGGCAAAAAGACAGATGATTTTTAAAAAGGATTTTCATGATAACCATTCACTTTCTATTAATTAGCATATTCTTGATTTGATTTGTTGTAAAGTTAGCCAGTCCTTGTCAGGTTCGGTACTTTTTAATTCTTGTTGAATAATGTAAGTGTGAGGCTTCAGAGTCATTTACAAAACTCTGGCTACTTTCTTTTATTAATTCACACTTTTCTCTGTATGCCTTTTTCAATGTTTTCTCCTTTGTTTATTTTTCATTGAAACCAACAAATATTAATGTAGATGTTAATTGGCTTAGAGGAGTTTATCAAATTCTTTGCAGTGTTTATCTGCTTCTTCATCTTCAATATGTGTTGGTATATAAAATCCAAATATCATTTTAACAATTTCCTTGCTTATGTCCATTAAAAGTCATGTAAAACTATATGGCCAATTATCACATGAGAAAATCTTTCTTGTTGGTCCTCACACACATACAAAGAAGCCAACACTGTCAACTCTGGGTTTTGGCTTTATAAATAGATATTATGAGCTATTATTTCATGGAGTTATTAAAAACAATATTTTCTGATCCATATGGATATATTCCCATTTACTCTAATTTTCCCCACTGCTGTATTCTTGCATATCATGACCCTGCTGACGATAGGTCAATGAAGCAATTTAGGGGAGCATGGGAAAATTGCCTGTTACATCTCTGGGATAGATAGCAGAAAGTTCATTTCCAAAAAAGTAGAGAAGCTGTTTGGGTGTAAAATGTTTAATTTTGTTAACTTTAAATTATAAAGTTTTTGCGCAAATCAAATCAGTGAAGTAAAAATGGAAGAAAAACAGTAAATATGGGGGAAAAAACTGTAACAATTTTCTCCAATAAAGCCTCCATTTCTCAAATATTGAGGTAACTGAGACAATTTTATAGAAATGAGTCATATTTCCAAAGTGATGAATGATTAAAGCATACAAATAGGCAGGTTTTAGAGGAAGAAAACAAAGCTGTCAATAATCATATTTTTAAAAAATCACTCAATCACAAATGACTAAATAATTGGTAATTAAATGTAAATCAAAGCAACTTTGAGGTACCATCTTACACCCATCAGATTGACTAAGATAATAGAAAAAGAAAATTCCAACTGTCTTCGGAGGAGTTGTTGGAAAATAGGTTTATGAATGTATTGCTGGTGGAACTGTAAATTTCTCTAATCAATCTAGGGAACTATTTGGAATTACATACAAGGTCTATATCTCAAAGAGATCAAAGGAAAAGGAAAAGGATCCTGAGGCAATGTGGGTTAAGTAACTTGCCCAGGGTCACACAGCTAGGAAGTATTAAGTGTCTGAGACCAAATTTGAACTCAGGTCCTCCTGACTTCAGGGCTGGTGCTCTATCCATTGCACCACTTAGCTGCTCCCAATATAATATTTAAAAAAAAATTGTGGTGGCAAAGAATTGGAAACTGAAGGCAAGTTCATAAATTGGGGAAAGGATGAATAAGTTATGTTATATACATGTGATGGAACACTGTTGTGCTGTAAGAAATGATAGAGCGAATAGTTTGAGAAAAAGCTGGGAAGATGTATCATATAAACTGATTTAAAGAGATGTGAGAAGAACCAGGCAAATAATGTATATCATGAGAACAATATTATAAATATAATGAATTGTGACAGCAAGTAATTGATCATTTCAATGATCCATAACAATTTCAAAGACCTCATGCTGTAAAGAGCTATCTACCTTCAAAGAGAACTGATTCACTCATCATGCAAATTAAAGTATTTTTTCCTCTTTACTTTTTTTTTTTAACATGATTAATATAAAAATAAAACAAAAAAGAGGCATCACAGTGGTCATCAGACCCAGCCAGTGAGGGAGTAAGGATTCCTTCTACAAAATCCCCCACTAATGATAATCATCTTTTTAAAGTCCATGGTAAAAAAGCCTCCTCTTCTTCCCAGGGTGGCCTAGTTCTGCTTTTGGAAACTCAGATTATAAGGAAGCATTTTTCCCCATATGTCAAGCTGAAATCTGCCTCTTTGCTACTTCCAGCAATTTCTCCTAGTCTTACTCTTCAAGCCCAAGCAGAACAAATTTACTTAAAATGCCAACAGATATATGAACACAGTTGCCATGTTTCCATATACCTTTTCTCTTAAAACTAAACATACTCAGTTCTTTCAATAGATCATCATATAGAATTAAGTTTATATTCTTTCCCGTTCTGTTTACCTTTTCTATATATTCTACAACCTTTTAAAGTCCTTCATGAAATGTGATGCCCTGAAATGAATATGATAAATCAGATGTGATTTTGCCAGGGAATAATATTGTAAGAATTTTATCTCTCTGGTCTAGCAAGTTATGCCCCTCAATAGAACCTAGGATTGGATTAGTTTTTTGAATGGCTACATGATTCCTATTGACGTAAAAGGCCACTAAAAATCCAAGATCTTATTTATATGAACTGTTGTCTTGGCACTGATTCAAAATCCTATCCTAATAAAATTTATTTTTCCAATCTACATTTCAAACTTTTTTGTTTTTCATTATTAATAAAATTTTATTATGTGTATATCAATGTTCTACATGCAAATAACTTTTTTTTTTCAGTTTCGCAATCATTCAGCAATAGCTCTCTTTCCTTATGTCACTTGGAAATTTGTTAAACATGCTATCTATTGCTTTACTCAAGAATCCGATTAGATGATAAATAGCATAGGGTCAAGGACAAATCCCATTGGGGCAGCTAGGTGGTGCAGTGGATAGAGTACCAGCCCTGAAGTCAGGAGGACCTGAGTTCAAATCTGGTCTCAGACACTTAACATTCCCTAGCTGGGTGATCATGGGCAAGTCACTTAACCTCAATTGCCTCAGTAAAAAAAAAAAAAGAACAAATCCCATTAGGAACTTCCTTTAAATGTGACATTAAACCATTAATGACTACTTTTTGGGTCAAGTCTTTAAACTATTCCTAAATTCACTGATCTAAACTGATGTGCAGTTTTTACATCTCTATCTTGTCCAAGAGAATAAAATGAGAATAATTGTCAAATGCTTTGTTAAAATAAAAATAAATCTTATCCATAGCATTTCCTTCATCTAAATCTAGTACACCAATACTTTAATGCATTGTGATTTCCCCAATGTAATTTCTTCTATCTACAGTACAGATAATATCCTAGCACTCTATCCATTCTATGGAATTCTTGGCCCTCTTATGGGGATTTATGATCTAATGATCCTAATGATCCTCCTATAAATCCTTCATAGCAAATTAACATAGCTTATTAGGAATCCTTCACTGGATCTCTTGATTAATATATATACAAAAATGACACATTTAAAGTATCTATTGATTAATTAGTTTTTTCCTATATAGCTAGCTAGTCTACTTTCCTTTCCAGTCACACATCTGTCTGATGATACATTTCTTTATTCTCTTGAGTAATCCTTTGCCTTTTCAAGCATACCACTATGCTCTATATTCTCCTCTGTGTGATCTAAAACTTGAATTCTTCAGAGGCCATACTATTCCATTATTCATAGCCAAAAAGCATTCCTGGGGGAAAAAAAAAGCCCTTTCCTGAAAAAAAATTCCTGAAAAATTCACTCTTCAAAAGATGGACCTTTATTTCAAGCAGAAGATTAAAGTCATTAAAACCATTATATGGTTCCTGAGAGGGAATTTATCTTGCTCCCCTCTTGCTTTCCAAAGATTGGGTCTTGAATCAGGAAAATTCATTTTCCTGAGCTCAAAACTGGCCTTAGACAATTGTTAGTTGTATGATTCTGGGCAAGATATTTAACCTTTTTTTGCCTCAATTTTCTTATTTGTAAAATGAACTAGTAAAGGAAATGATAAAGCACTCAAGTACTTCTGCCAAGAAAATCCCATATGAGGTCACACAGAATTGTACATGACTGAAAAATAATTTAACAACAACAGGCTAAGATATTTTTGCTTTGGAAAGTTACAGGGCTGGTGGGTAAAATCACAGAAGAGTAGGCTGGCATCCTTTATAATGCAATTGAAATACATAGCACCATAATGAGTAGTAAAGAGAAGGTAGAGAATTAAGTAAAGGTTAGATGGAGTCAAGGGTAGTTATGGTATGAGGCAATTAGGAGAACAGGATCCTGGGTTAGGATAGACTTTCCAGAGATTAAGAGGTTAAGCCCTCAGGCCTCAATTTCTGGTCCAAGGATCATTTTGGTTTATGAGAATATGATTGAGGAGAAAGGTTCAGTTCATTGTCCATCTGTGTAGTTTTAAAAATATATGTGAAGTATTTGGCTCTATAGATTGTATATTTGCATAAGATACTTGATAATATACTTTCTTCATCTCATTGACTTTTTTTTTTGTTAATGAAAATTCCACTGAATTACTTTGAATAATTATAAATCTCATTTAGGAAACTTGCAATGGTCTAAAACTTGATTAAGTCTTCTCAATCACATGGGCAAATAGAAGCATTAGTAAGATCTCACCTTGTATTCTGACCTAGTGTTGGGTAGTATCCATGAGAATGGCCAACACATTTGGCAATAGAGATCCCCTTGTTTTAAACTTTTTAGTAATCAGAGAGTCAGCAAAGCTATCTCATTATATCTTTCAATGAATTTTACATTGCTAAAATAACATTTGCTAGACATATATATCTAGATAGATAAATACCTAGAAAGATAGATAGATAGATAATATGGTGGAGAAGTTGTAAGGTAGTATTTTTCTCTTCCATATTAATTACTTTTTAAATAATCAGGCACAGTAGGATCTCGTACTTTTAGGCAATTGCATAATTATTTTAAAAAAAAAGATAAAATGTGTCTAATAAACCTGTCAAAAAAAAAGAAACAAAGAAAAATCAAGGACATGAAGTCAACTTAACATAATCAATTCTTGATCAAGTCATACTGGCTCTTTGTAATTGCCATTTCATTTCTCATTGTTTCTGTACTCTACCTTTAGAAATACATTTTGAAGAATTTTATATGTTCCATTAAAATAGTGACTACATTGAAGTCTTTCTTCTTGTCATTTAATAAACTTAGGTTTTTGTAGCTATTATTAAAAGAAATATTTTCTTTAGTAAAATATTTTTTAATCTAAATGAGAGTTCAACTAGTATATTATTATACCATTTATAATACATATCATCTAGGGAAACAAAACCCTTCAACTATGGGGTAACTATGGTCTGTCCATGATTATAGCTCTCAATATTCATCCTGAGGATTTCTAGGAACATTATTAAAGATACTGAAAGGAAGATTACATTTCTGTATGCTGTGTATAAAGTGAACAACAATTATTAAGAACTCATTGTATGCAATGTATAATGCTATACATTGAGGACAGAAAAGGCACAGCACAGATGAGCAGGGAGTAGTGTATACACACACACACACACACACACACACACACACACAGCATCCCTACTTCCAATGAATTCATAGGCTAATAGGGGCCATAAAACGCAAACAAGTATGTCATCTATAAGTAAGATTCATAAAGAGCAAATCATACATAATCACAGAGAGAAGACACTAATATTAATGGGAACTAGAAAGGACTTCTAGTAAAAAGTGAGATATTTAGCTGTCACTTGAGGGAAGGCAAGAGACAGAGATGAGAAAGAGCCAGTGAAAATGTGCTAAATTGGGAAACAGAATATTGTGTGTGGGGAACAGCAGAGAGGTCAATGTAATTGAATTGCAGAACGCGTAGAGAGCAATAAGGTATGGCAATCACCGTACAGAGTATAAAACTTGGAAGTATGGCTAATTCCAACAATGGAGACCTTTGATCTCTACTTTTGAGATTTATGTGACTCAGATAGAATAAAATTGACTTTTTAATGGGAAATATTACAAGATTCAGATCCAGTTAACATAGATGGGCACACTCTATGGTTTCCCCAAACACATGGCTTTTTTTTTTTTTTTTTTAACTAAATCGTCTGGAGCTGCTTATATACATGTTTTCTTGATCTCTCCACTTTCAGGTTGGTCTTACAGAAAGAGTGGAAGGAAGAGAGTATTGCACATCTCAGGGGGTACTAATGCTAGCATTAATTCTAAACAGTTATAGAAGCATCAAAGAATATGTCAATACATTTTAGAATTAAACGTATTTGATCTCTGGCTCAGTGATCATTTCACCATATTTGGTTGTCTTCCCATTCTGAGTCTTAATCAGTATATCACCCAAGAGAGCATTTGCCTAAGAGCAAGTGAAATCTGCCCAAACATCTTCTTCTCAGATACATTACAGAGAGCCATGGGAGCCAGTTTTATACACAGCATTTTCTGCTTGTAGGATTGTCTTATCTTTTTGACCCAAGAGGCAAGTAGAGACTCTTGTAAAAATTCAGGGACTGTTTTCAGATTTTTCAATTTGGCCTTTTGATCAAATCATTGTTCATTATCTTCCTTACACAAAAATTTGGTCTAGGAGAAGTACCCTTAAATTAGACATTCATCAAATAATTCTGGTTAGAGGTTGCTGGGAATGAGCTGAAACAAAAAGCTAACATTAGTCATATCTGTGGCTTATGCTTTCTACCTTCAATCACAACAGGCAAATGCTACTAGTTTTTGTTGCTGCATACTCCCCTGGGAATGGGGAACTTTCTAATAAATTCATTCAAATTTTTCTAATGTTAATATACTGGGTAGTGAACTAAATAATTCTTTCACGCTAAGGGCCCATTTAATGCCCTAGGGAAACAATGATGACTTAAAGAGGAAAGCATCAGAGAATTATAGGAAGGGATCCTATAGTATATTTTCCCATATCTTCATTTCATAGATGAGAAAACTGGGACCAAGGGAAGTAAAGTGATTTGCTCAACATTAACAGGTAAGTAGTCAAAGGATATGTTTGTATTCAGGCCTTCTAACTGCAAAACCAGCACTCTTTACCTTATACTTCCCGCATGGCATGGAAACTTCAAGAAATATCTGAGAATGGATGTATTCCACATGCCAACTTCAGGTACTTGTGATTTCATCTGTGTGGATATTTTTTTGACCAATGAAGATTACAAACTCTGTATGCCAAAGGAGAATATAATGAGTTGATTTGGCCAAAAAAAAAAAATCTCATGTCTGGCATCCAAACCTTGAGAAAAGTATCCCTGAAATTACCTAGTCTAGTCCTCCGACAATAGAACAATTCTGTCCTTGAAACCTTATTTGAAGTCTTTCCAGTTTGGCAGAAAATGCCACCCCTTGTGCCTCTGGCACAACTTTCAAGAATCTAGCATTATCTATATCCATGTAGAGGTATCAGATGAGAGAAGGTGGCTTGAATCTCCTGAGGGTAATTTAACTTTGCTTTATCCACTATTCACATCTGGACCTAGACACATTCCATAATAGAGGTCATTCATTTTGTAAGTTTCATGCTATTTGTCAAGGGTGAATAGGGAAAGAGTATGTCAGTAGATGATAATAAATCTATCATTGCTATTGGGAAGAACAAATTAATAAATATATGGATAAGATTGAAGATAGGTCAATAGTATAATAAAATATATAAAACAATGCATGCATTAATTTTATGTACATTTATTAAATATTTATTATGAACTTTATATTATACTAGGTAAATATACTGGGAGAAGAACATTGATATGGAGGGAATAAGTTCTATTTCTAAGAGCAGGGGAAGGGATAGATTGCTAAAAATAATAAAAAAAAAGTAAACAAAAGAACAAAATACATAATGCAATAAAAGTAGAGCTAAACTTAGAGTTATATGATAGAAGCTCAAAAACAGCCCAATATCTGTATGTCCTTGCATGACTTGCAATTTCTCAAGACAGCAGTTTCCTCTTTTGTACAATGTATATGTTAGATTGGATAACAAAAATTCCTTTTAAGATCTAAATATATGTTCTTATAAATTAGAATTATGTGCTAGATGCTTTTTTTGGAGAGACTACACTGTTATATGAATAGAGGAGAAAAATGAATTTAATTCAATTCAGCTAGGATATAGTGGGTACCTAGATTAGAGTGAGCAGCTGTTACGTAAAGGCTCATAGGAGTAGAGAAATAAACTTTAAAGAAATATAGCATTTGTTTTTGTGAAGAGAAAAGACACAAGTTATTAATGAATCTTCCAAGTGTGAAGAATTGAACTGTTTGAAGTAATTCTGTATTGGAATGTAGTAAGACATAAGGCTGAATAGTTAAAGTTGAACCCATTAATGACTTTTGGAATTGATTAGAAAAAGAAAAGGTAGACATTCCTAGGTTTGCCAACAAAGGAGGTAGGATGGTTCAGAATGGGGAAAGATAAGAGGCAAGCATAAATTGCTCTTATTAGTGAGGCAGTTTATGAAGCACCTGCATCTGTCTTTGTTGTGTTTGTCCTCAGTTCATGAAGAGGACCATGACATCAGGGAGGTGAGACAATGACTTGCAAATGAATTGTACTTAAGTGAGGGAGAACTCTGCAAGGTCACCTACTTCACTATTCCCTCCAGAGTCTGTAGGTCCAATGGCCAGATATAGATGCCTGCCTCCCTCCCTTCCTCCCTGCTTCCTTCCATACCTTTTTATTTCCCTCCCTTTTCCCCTTCCTCCCTCCCTCCCTCCTTCCTTCCTTCCTTCCTTTTTTCTTTCCCTCTCTCTCTCTTTCTTTTTCCTTCCTTCCTTTTTTCTTTCTCTTCCTTCCTT
>JAJPUD010007839.1:0-31547 GCA_023553655.1 Myrmecobius fasciatus | reverse complement strand
TTCCTTCCTTCCTTCCTTCCTTCCTTCCTTCCTTCCTTCCTTCCGTCTTATCCAGGAATAATAGAAAAAATAAAAGAAAAAACACACAAGGATATATTAGGAAGAAACAAAAGATGTAAAGTTTTAAGAAGCGGTTAATAAAACAAAATTTACAAGGGCAGCAATTCCTGATCTTCAGCAAAGAAAAAAAAATGGAACTAGTCTGATTTTTCTTGGCAAACTTTATTTATATTAATCCATTCTTTTGATAATTCTCCCAAGAGCAAGTTCTATCCAAAATTACTCATTACATTTTGATTTCCACTGAGAGGGTTCACCCAGAATTCTAGAATGTTAAAGCTTAAAGATTCCATAGAGTTCATCTAGCCCAATCTCCTTAGTTTAAAAATGTAGAAACTGAGACTCTGAGAGGATGTGACTTGCCCAAGGTCACGCAACTAATAAACAATACCTCTTCTTTTCCAGATCAGTGTCTTCTTTATTTTTTAACCACCTTTTGATCTGGTAGGATTCAGAGTGGGAGAATAAGTATTAATTGGCCTATTGGGCCTATTAGGCTTAGATAAATTTCATTTGCATATTGAGGAAAATTTAAAGCTATCACTCTCCAATCAAAGAAAGCAGAAAGTTATCTTGGTTCATTTTCTCACAGCTCTATTCTGTTTTAATTTACTATCTTCAAACTTTTAGCAAAAGGCACAAAGTTATCTGACAGATATCCTTTTCTCTGAAATCCTATCCTAATTATGAATATATTAAAGCTCATAAGCAGCAACTAGCCAATTGTCAACAAGTTAATTCATATAAAATTGGCAAACAGGCCAAGTAGAGCTTGAAATCCTTTTTTGTTTTGTCTTCAGTTGCAATACTTTTTTCTGATCCTCTTTTCTCTAAGTTTATTTGTCTTTGGATCTTCTTTCTTCTGCACTTAAACTCTAATTATCAATGTACCACAAATCTCAGTAGTTGAGTCTCTGATCTCCCCTCCCCACCAATAATATCTTTTATTTTTTTCTGAGGCAATTGGGGTTAAGTGATTTGCCCAGGGTCACATAGCTAGACAATAATATCTTTTAAAAAAATTCCCCATAGAAATTTGGAACTATGTACACAGAGCCATCACATTGTGCAAAACTTTTCATCCTACAGTGTCTCTATTGGATTTGTATCCTAAAGAGATCATAAAAAAAGAGCATGTGCAAAAATGTTTGTAGTATCCCTTTGTGGTGGCAAGGAAATTGAGTGGATGCCTATCAGTTGGGGAATGACTGAATAAGTTATGGTATGGGAATGTAATGGAATATTATCGTTCTATAAGAAATGATCAGCAGGACTATTTTGGGAAAGTTTTGAAAGATTTACATGAACTGATGCTAAGTGAAGTGAATAGAACCAAGAGAACATTGTACATAGCAACAAGATTATGTGATGATCAACTCTGATGGACTTGGTTCTTTTCAATGAGGTGATTCAGGCCAATTCCAATACACTTGTGATAGAGAGAGCTCTCTGCATCCAAAAAGAGGAACGTGGGAACTGAATGTGGATCATAACAGTATTTTCACCTTTTTGTTTTTGTTTTCTTGCTTTTTTTTCTCCTTTTTTTTTCTTTTTGATCTGATTTTTCTTGTACAGCACAATAAATGTGGAAAGATGTATAGAAGAATTGCACATGTTTAAGATGTATTCGATTACTTGCTATTTAGGGGAGGGAGTACAGGGAAGGGAGGGACAAAAAAGTTTGAAACGAAAGTTTTTGCAACGGTGAATGAAGAAAACTGTCTTTGCATGTATTTTGAAAATAAAAAGCTATTATTAAAAAATTTCTCATAATACCTACATAATATAATAAGTTAAAGGAAAATGTTGAATTGGAAAACATAGAAACTAGTTCCCAACTCTGATTTTGCTATATTGTTGTTGTTTTTGTTGTTTGTCCTTTATTCTTGAAGAAGATGATGTCATCAGACAGGTGATCTCATGACGTGCAAATGAATTGGATTTATGTGAGGAAGAGTTATGCAGGGTCATCTGCCTTACTTTCCCCTCCAGAGCCATCTGGGTTCAGTGGCAAGATAGATCAAGAATATGCTACTTATTAGCTATGGGATCTCAAGCAATAAGCTTAACCTTACTAAGCCTCAATTTCTTTATTTGCATCATTAGGGAGTTGGAATAGATGATTTCTGAGGCTCCTTCTAGTTCTGCGTTTATGATTATATCTAAATCATGATGCTAGGCTCACAATTTATGTTTAATAAATGTTGAGAGAAAGGAAATACGGAATAAAAGAACAGAAGGAGCAAAGAAGGAAAGTAGAAAGGAAGAAAGTTGACTCCTGAAACAAGAGAGTGGGCTGAAAGGTTTGACCATGTGAATTAAAAAAAAGTCACAGAATGTTGGCATGTAATATATGGCTAGTGGTGTAGAGAATGAGAAGTGTTTTGAAACCTAGCTTTAATCTGCTACACCATAATGGCTCACATGTTAATATGTTAGCCAGAGAAGACTCACCATCACTAGGGGCACTTAATTTCTTATTTTTTTTTTCTTTTTTCCCTTTCCTAGAGCCCCCAAACAGTCTCTGAACCTACCCAGGAGGGTAGAATGGCCTATCATTCTTAGGGAGTACCATATCCTCTTTTTCCTATCCACCCATGCCCTTTGTTAGCCAGGGAAGTCCCTGAACCCATTCAGGATAACTATATTATTGGAAGATTTGCCATCATTGGTAGCACCCTTTTCCCCTCGACTTAAGTTGTTAGACTACTCATATCCTTATAGCTTCTTACATTCATAGTTTTATTTTACCTTATTATCCTGCACATTCTTTTTGATCTAGTGAACCTTTCCTCCTTTCTGCTTCCTTAACAGAACATTGAATTTTCTGAATCTTGGATTTTTCTTCTCTTTACCCCATGTTTGGAATGTACTTGTCCTCATCACTGCCTTCTAGCTTGGCTAGTAATCTCAGTTAAAATCTTACCTTTTGCAAGAAGCTTTTTCTATTTCTTCTTAATATTAGTGCCTTGTCTCAAAACTAACCCAATTTTATCTTGCATAGATTGTTTGTATTTATCTATTTATATGTCTATGTCTGTGTGAATGTGTGTGCATTTGTGTATTTTCATGTTGTTTTCCCCCTTAGATTGTGAGTTTCTTAAGAGAAGAGACTTTTTTTGTCTTTCCCAGTGCCCTCAGTACATAACACAGTGCTTAGAACATAGTAAACTTTTAATAAATTTTAGGTGATTTGACTTGATATATATATATATATATACATATATATAAATGTACATATGTGCAATATTTGACATATACATAGGAATGCACATATGTATTATATATACATATATTACATGTTTATTTTAGATAACTGTAACACGCCTATTGTACTACATTAACAGAGGCTTGGACACAAAAGAAATTGGGAAACCATAAAAATGTCTCTGAATGGGTGGTATTCTCAAATAGAGTTTATTACCTTCCATCCTTGACAGATGTAAGAAGAATGATTTAGATTATGGAAGTTTTAAAATATACCTAATTTTCAAAAATAGTGCACACTTTTACTTTTATAATATATTAGATTACGAGTTCCTTGAGGGCAGAGATGCTATTTTGCTTTTTCTTGCATTGCCAAAGTTTAGGACAATGTCTGGCATATAGCTCTGAATAATTATTGATTGATTGATTTTACTTTTATGCCTTAGAAAAAGATACAAGAAAAGTCATACTAAACATAAATGTACCAAGTGATGTAGTATACAGATTCATAAAGGAGAAGTTAAGTGAATTACAGGAAGAAATAGACAATAAAACTGTACTAGTGGGGAAACCTCAACTATCCATCTTAGAACTCATTATATCCTACCAAAAAATAAGAGAAAGAACTGATCCATTCTGGAGAACAATTTGGAACTATGCCCAGAGTACTTCCAAAATGTGTATATCCTTTGATCTAGCAATACCACTATTAAGTTATATCCCAGAGAGATCATAAAGAAGGGAAAATGACCTACATACATAAAAATATTTATAACAGGCATTTTTGTATTTGGCAAAATATTGGAAATTGACAGGATACTCATCAGTTGGGGAATAGCTGAACAAGTTGTGGTATATGAATGTAATAGAATATTATTGTGCAATAAGAAATGAATAAGCATATTTCAGAAAAGCCTGGAAAAACTTGTATGAGCTGACACAAAATGAAAAAAAAAAAAAAACCAGAACCAGGAAAACATTGTACACAGGATCAGCAACATTGTGTGATGACCGACTATGAATGACTCAACTCTTCTCAGCAACAAAATCAACCAAGATACGTACAAAGGAAAGGCTATACACATCCACATAAAGAATTATCATTTCATTTGATCTTTACAAATCTTCCAAACAGGTACTATTTTTATCACCATTTTACAGGCGAGGAAACTAAGGCATACAGAACCTAAGTGACACACGAGTAAGTTTTCTAAGGTCAGATTTGAATTTAGATCTTTCTGAGTCCAGGCCCAACACTTTATTCACTATACCAACTTGCTGCAAGGAAGAGAAAAGAAGCATTTATATTGTGTCTACTGTGTGCAGACATTATACTAAGTGCTTTACAAATATTATCTCATTTGATAACTGAATAGAGTAGTAGATAAGAGCCTTGGGACCAGAAAGAATTAAATTTAATCTGGCCTCAAAAGTTATTAGCTGTGACCTTAATCAAGACACTTTATCTCTGTTTGTTTCAATTTCTTTAACAGTAAAATGGGGGAAATGTAGCCTTTGCAAAAATGGTTGTTTGAAGATCAAATGAGATAGTGCTTTGAGATTATGAGATAAATGCTTAATATAGAGTCTGTTAAATAAGGTCCTATAAAAGGCTTTATTATTAAAAGGATTATTATAAAAGGATTTCCACAAAGCAGTAAGATATGATAATATACATTCAAAGCAGACCCAATTTATACATTATACGACTTCCTTTACCATCCCCAGAATTAAAGAGTGTGGTAATGAGAAAGGAGAAGGCAGGTACTTATTAAGGCATGAGTATCAATAAGATGAAATAGCTCAGATAAAGAGCCTTAAACCTTAACCCCAAATAGGGTCACAAAGGGTTGGACATGACTGAAATGACTAAACAACAATTGTCAATAGGATCAATAGGACAGTGAAGAAAGGGTTACAGAATAGAGTATAGCATATAAATGAACTATTTAACCTGAGGGTCCTGATTGTGGAGGTAAGAAGGGGAAATGAATTAGAATCATGAATAATGAATAAGTACTGCAAGTAGAATATGGAGTTAACAGTAAGGACAAAGAACAATTATATGAGCAGTGAGGGAGAGAAATAAAGTATGATAAAAGATAATATTTCAAGTAAAGAAATTCAGAAAGCATGATTATTGCATAAGGTTAAGATAAACTCTCTCTAGGATCCTAAGATTATTGCTGCTTGTTCTGCATTCTTTTTAATTAATTAATTGATTGATTGATTAATTTTTTACTACACATTGCTTTATGAATCACGTTGGGAGAGAAAAATCAGAACAAAAGGAAAGAATCATGGGAGAGGAACAAAAACTAGGGGGAAAAAAGTGAACATAGCATGTATTGATTTATATTTAATCTTCATAGCTCTTTTTTTCTGGATGCAATGGCATTTTCTATCCAAAGTCTATTTGGATTGCTTTGCATCACAGAACCACTGAAAAGAACCAAGTCTTTCAGAGTTGATCATTGCACATTCTTACTGTTATTGTTTACAATGTATTTCAGGTTCTGTTTTTTTCGCTCAGCATCAGTTCATGTAGCTTGTCCTTCATTCTTGAAGAAGAACAAAAATATCAGGAAGGTGACATCTTGACTTCCAAGTGAGTTGGATTTAAGTGAGACAGAACTAGGCAAAATTACCAGCCTCACTCTTTTCTCCAGAATTATTGGGACCAAGTGACAAAAAATAGATTATGATGACTAGAGGATGGCCCTGGATGTGATGGGAAATTTTAGTCTTTTTAAGCTAAAATCTTTCTCTAGTCTCATTTTGTTTAAGATAATGCCCATTCAATAAAGAATGAAGTTGAATCTAAGGGAAATTGATGGACTAAAAGGGTGTGTATAGTGGATAGGAAAGGGTGTTTGAAGAAGCATCTTTGTGCATACTGAAGCCCCCACAATTGGGATAGAGGATATGGGGAAGGAAATGTTGACATTAGCTACTCTGATTTCTGGGGAGAATGCCAAAATGATACTGTGCTTAGGAAAAGAGGAATAATGAATTGTAAAATATACAACTGCATGAATATATCTATATATACACAAGTATATGTATACCTGTGTGTTTGCATGCATGTATATATATTTTTTACATATACATATGTTTTTAAGTGACATTTAGTCAAAACATTCTAATATGTTTGAAGAATTCAAATATTGAATTGTTGATTTATTTTAAAATTTACATGAAGTGATTTAACTAGGTCATGTTCTGAATTAATAGCTTCAAGTTTTCCTGATTCTACATTGCTTTTGTTTTTTTTTTTCTTTCACTATATAATTCTTCACTCAGCATGATTTGCTATATTCTACCATATAATGATATACAAATATTTAATATGAGTCTTTTATAAAAATGGAGAGAAAAATTCTTCCTTCATTGTGAAAGTCCTTGAGGCCTAGTAGATGGAGTCAGCAGAGGGGCAATATGGCATAATAGATTTAAAAAAAAAGTAGTTGGAGCAAGGAAGGTTTGGATTAAAGGCCTGCCTACCTCAGATGTATTGCTTCATAGGCAGATGATAAGCCATTAAGCCTCAAAGTATTCTAAGGCAACTCTTGATGACTATAAGTTTGAGAGAGAGAGAAAGTACTGACTTGTTTTGGTAGTGAGAGTTTCTATACTAACAAATCTCATCTCTAATCCCTAACCCTAGTACAAGATAGTAAGCACATTTGCCCTGATCTGATTTATCACAGACAATCCCGAAAAGCTGATTTCATGTCTTTCTAATTATGGGATAATGAAGTTTACTTCATTATACATTTGTATTTCATACAAAATATGATTCCATGTAGTGTGACTTTTATTGCAAGATATTTAGAAGTTACAGGTAAGTTACATCTTTTTTTTTTTTTTTCAGATTTCAAATAGATTTATCTCAAATTTTTCACTAAGTTAAATTCAACTTCCAAAATAAAGTGTTATCTGAACATTCATTTGGAAATTAAATCAAAGTAAGTGGCTCAATTATTTGTATAACTCACCTACCAAATCTACTTATTACACAGGAAATTTTTTTGTGATTTATCCAGCTAATTATCTCAATTATGCATTTCAGTTTATCTGGGCTGATACAACTTCTTTAAGCTTGCATAAGCTTGCATCTAGCTTTCTTTTAAAGGAATAAATCTTTTACAAAAATTTGCCATTAACTGATAATTAAAGGAGATAGGAATTCAGTGACTTGGTAATTCAAGGTATGTGTTTACTGAACTACTAAAAAGTGAAATAATAAAGCATGTGGTTCTCATTATCCTGTGCCATTTAGATCTCTATTTTTCTTTGTTCTTTTTTAAAATCTATGACAGTGAATACATGAGTGCATAATAAGTGCTGTTTGTAATGAAGACATTAGTTTTTAAATTAATTTACATTTAATTTCTTTCAGTTTTAGTATATGAAAAAGATAATTTATATTGCAAACATTATTTGATGCAATTGCAGCATTGATAAAAGATTTCTAAGAAAAAAATAAAAACATTTTTTGTCTACAGAATCACCGAGGTATATTAAATGCTTATTATTTGATAATCAGTCTAACACTAATCAAATGGAATCACATGATTCCATGAGGATGAGGACTTTTTAATGCAATGGATAGAGTAATGTATAATTGTAAGGAAGGCCAAGGTTCAATTCTTGCTTCTGCACTGTTATTGTGGGAAGTCTCAATCCTACTAAGCCTCAGTTTCCTCATTTATAAAAAAGTAACATATATATATACATATACATATACTCCTTCATTAATTGTTGGCCATGGATTAAATGAGCTAATATTTCCAATGTACTTTGCAAATTTGTTTTATATGTGTGTGTATTTATATATACATATATCTATGTCTATATCTATATAAATACACATATATTTGAGTACAAGTGTACATGTGGACTGTTATTGCAAATTATTGATGCAATATTATTATTACAATATCATTATACAACTGGTAGTATTATTATAAGAAATGCTAGCCTGAAGTAAAATTTATCAAGTAGGTACATTTTTTTTTCAGCTACCAGGTACTTTTACTGTTATGCTTTCTTTCTTTCTTTCTTTTTTTTTTTTGAGGGTCACTTTAATTCCCAGAAATTTGTAGTCACTCATAGGAAAGAGATATACCAAAATGTTCATACAATAATATGAATAAACTTGATGTTATTCTCTACCCAATCTATTCCTCCCTTAAGGAGAGAATGTGTGTATATGCATATATATATGTATATGTACATACATATATATGTACATATATAATAACATACATATGCATTTATACACACATACACATATGTGTTTGTGTGTGTGTGTGTGTGTGTGTGTGTGTGTGTGTGTACATAGCCATTTAATGAGAATACTGGGAGGAAGGAAATTGATTTATAAAAAAGAATGAAATAGCAATAATTCAAATAGGGAGCTTTCAGGTTTGTTTCTTGGATCTACTGAGATCATTTCACTTAGGCTATGCATATATATATAATTTCAGAAGAGAGTTTAGAGTTCAAGTTCTCCAAAAAATGCTATTCAGTACCTCCTCTCTTTCTCCCCCTCTCCTCAACGAAATTCCAATTAGAATGTAAGCCCCTTGATAGTAGGGGCTACTTTTGCTTTTATTTGTATCCCTAGTGCTTAACACAATGTTTTTCATAGAGCCAGTTCTTAATAAATGCTTCTTGGTTGATTAACTCTTTACAATGTATTTGAAAAATAATTTTATAAAACCTTTTTTTCTTAAGAACTTCAATGATGAGGAATACTGCATCTTGAACTGGCCATTCTTTATTCAAATAACTCTAATTTTTATTTATTTTTTAAAATTTAATAATAGCTTTTAAATTTCAAAATTCATGCAGAGATAGTTTTCAACATTCACTCTTGCAAAACCCTGTATTACAGATTTTTCTCTCTTCTTTCCCCCACCCACTCCCTTAGAAAGCAAGTAATCCAATATATTTTAAACATGTGCAATTCATATATATATATATGTACATACATATATATGCATATATGTATATGTATATATATATAATGCTGCACAAAAAAATCAGATCAAAAAGGGAAAAAATTAGGGAAAAAAACCAAGTAAACAATTACAAAAAAGGGTCTAATATTATGTTGCGATCTATATTCAGTCCCTACAATCTTCTTTCTGGATGGAGATGGCTCTCTCTATCACAAGTCCATTGGAAATGGCCTGAATCACTTCATTGTGGAAAACAGCAAAGTTTGTCAATAACACCATTCTTTAAGAAAAAATGTTCCTGATATTGTCAAAATAATTATTTTTGTCCTTCTCATGTTTCCCTCTTTGGTCCGCCCTCAGTGTACAAAAATAATCCATTTAATCTCTCTTCCACATGAAAATATTTGTTCTTGTTATTGTTTCCTTAAATGATTCTTCATCATCTTGGTTGCTTGTTTTTGCATGCTTGTTGTTATCACTGTTTACACATGTAATTCATGATTATATTTATATTAGTATATATAATTCATGACTCTATTTGGAGTTTTATCTCAAAGATATAGGAGTGGTTTACATTTCCTTTTCTGGCTCATTTCACAGATGACCAAACTAAGGCAAGCAGAGTTAAATAACTTTCCCATAGTCACACAGCTAGTAGGTACCTAAAGCAACATTGGAACTCAGGTCTTTCTTTCTCTCTCCAGTGCTGGGCAACCTATCTACTATACCATCTAGTTGCCCACATGTCTGGATAATCTTCATTTAATCCATGCTCTTCCAAGGCTGTGGTGTCCAAGATTGAGTACAATGCTCTCAATGTGGTCCTTTAATCCTTTATTCATGAAAACTTTACTAAGCCAGTCCTCCATAAAAGAATATGAAAAAGTACCCATTGTTCCTGAAATAAAACATGGCACTGAAAAAATAACATGGATAAGGATTAGAACAAACTATAATAGACTATTCTAAAGAATAAAGTAAAGTTGGTTGCTTTTATGATGTACTATTTAAATGGAATATTTATATCTCAGTTTTCCAATATACCACATGATAGGAAAAATGTAGAAAATCTTCAGAATAATTCACAAAACCATCAGTATTCCAGAATGTGCCCTTCACTATTTTGAACATGCTCTGACATCCTATATGTCAAAACAGACAAACAAAACAAAAGCAAAACACTGATTTATTCCCAAAATACTTCATTACATAATCAGCTTTGTACAATCAGAAATGAATACTGTGGATAAGTTAATGTTAAATAATTGTTCTATTTCTTAACAAGAAAAAGTTCAAATCTAAAAGATGAAGTGATTGTTGATAATACCAATATGAAAAATAACCTTTCTAAGCCCAAAACACACACAGTTTATGGAAAAAGGTGTATTTCTTATTTTGTTTTTCTTGTTTTCAGGATACTGATGAAAAGCAGAAAGTGATTATAATAAATAGTTATCCGCATAGTGTTCAAATATTGAAACCATCACTAAGCTATGCATCAATAAACTCTATATTTCCTTATGGTACCTGTTGTGTGATATTCTGCAAAGCTCTTCTAGCTATAAAACTATGTCCTATTTGGATTAGTATAAATAATAAATCTTCTGAAATAGTGACTTTATTTGAATTTGTGCTGAATATTTCCTTTGTGCTGGGACCAACTGCCAAATTTTACATAATTATACCTTCAAATAATACAAATTGAAATGAATAAAACTGCTTCAGGAAATTCATTATGTTTACTAATTAGGACCTAGATACAAAATTTTGGCTTATTTGAGATTTACATACTTTCAGTCTTACACTATGTGATTGCATACACTGTGTATATGTGTGCTATGGTAGCAATTAGTCCTCAAGACTTTCTGTGGGTCAAAAACAAAAGTATTACATGTTGCAAACTAAAGTGCCTGCAGTAGAAGCAAGAAAAAATTTCCACACCTGCATGATCGGATTCAAGAAAAAGGTAGAAATATTGGCTTACTCTAGTAGTATCATAATTCCAAAAATGTCTCGGGTTCAAGGAAAGGGATATGATTCAAGAGCAGCTACATGGCACAATGGATAGAGCACCAACCTTGTAGTCAGAAAGATGGGAGTGGGAGTTCAGATATGACTTCAGACTCTTAATGTTTACTAGCTATGTGACTTGGGGCAAATCACTTAATTCCAGTAGCCTCAACAAAAAAAAAAAAAAAAAAAAAAAACGATATGATTCACAGATTAGCTAATGGTTTTAATGCTTGGATGATGGCCATCTGAGTTACAGTTTTCTTATAATTTGCTTAGTTGTAAAGAAATGCTTAATTTCCTTTAGGTATATACTTGCTTTTATGCCTTGCCTCCTTGAAATCTAGTTTTCCTTTAAGTTACTGTAAGCACACCTGGAAAAAGTACACATCTAAGGAGAGATGCTTGTCTTTAATTGGGGTGAACACCTGTGAGGTTTATTGTTACTCTTTATATGTTTGAGTTTTGCAAGCTCAATACTTAAAAAGCTATTCATTTTCTTCTCAATACTTTGCATATAATATTTAAATATTTTGCTGGTAGACTATGCCCTGGGGGTCATCAAAGGCACATTTCCTAAAGAAATCTATGAAAAAAAAATTTCAAATTACATTTATATATGTTTATATAAACACATACATAATAAGGCATGAATAAAAGGATAGGTACATATTGATATATGTATGTATATGAATAGGGACAGAACCTGTGATTTTATTGGTAAAGGGAGATTCCTTTACCAATGCAAATTTACATCTTTTCTACTGCTGTGAATCATAGATACTCAGAACACAGAGATATTAAGTGATTTGCCTGGGGTCACATAGCCATTAGGTGTTAGAAAACAATCAGATTTGAGTTAAGGTCTTTGTGGTTTTGAGATTTTCTGTCTACTATATCATGCTGTAACATATGTGTGTGAGTAATAGGAAGCTTTTCCAATGTGTCCAGCTTTGCTGATATAATTCCAATGGCATATGATTAGGCATATGTTTAATTTTCAGGTTAACACAAAAAGAAGGAAAATCTTTTTGGATTGAGTATTGAGCCAGAACCAAGTGTGCACACAAAAGACACTAACCAGCCAAGTCATTTGCTCTTTACTGCAAGGCATTCCAACCTTTCAAAGACTGCAAGGCCATTGTCATCTTCACTACACCAAAAAACAGAAAAAGCATACATGAAAAGACAAAGAACACGGGCCTGAATTTATGGACCACATGCTAGCCTGGGTGGGGAAGACTGGTGGTGTCTCCCTATCTGGAGACTTACAGTACCTTAAATTCACTTAAATGCAGCCTGGTAGGAAAAAATATATATCTTTACTCATTAGTGTCTTTGGTTAGTATTAAGATTTAGCAGTCAATTGAAAAGGTCTTTTTTCTTTGTATGGAAGCAGACCTGTGTGCACTCAAATCCAAAATTTGCAGATTTTGCAACATAGCTTAAAAGTCTGGGATCATTGACCAATCCTCCTGCCTCTTTTAACATTCATATGATATATCTATATATCTAAATCTATATGTGTAATATATTACACACTAATACAATACACATGATATTTATAAATGGAGAGTTCTTCTTAAGCACACAGAAGTCCATTCACATAAAAAATATTTGACTATTTTGAAAAAAAGGTATTTTTTAGAGCAAGCTGTAAAGTAACAATAGTTAGGTACAATTTGTTATCTTTCTCATTAATTTTTGTTATTATCATTCAAGGTGTAATCCAGTCCTTACTTTGTCCCTGGGATTGATTAGATTGGTAGACTTGTAATTTAAAGATAAAAACCCTCCACAACAGTTCTCCTGCTCCAGGACTGCAGGCCAGTATCTACCAACTATTTATAGTTTAGCTGTCTCTTCAAGTGAATTCAATTCAAGGCTGCAAACATTTATTAAGTGACTATTGTGCTCAAAGCTCTATGCTAGGTCTTGAGGGAAGAGATAAAGTTTAGATAAGATAGCCCCTTTTGCCTTTAAAGACTCTCTTCAGAGATAGTACCTTTCACAACTGTTTTCTAGAAATTAGAGACAGGGCCTTGGTCTGCCCTTCTAACTTCCTCCAATAAACTGAATAAAGTCTCAAAATTCCTGCATTTTTTCTTAATGGCTCAAATGGAAAGAGATTATACTTCTTTAGGAGAACTCCAGCTGCATCTTCCAGTCAGGTGTTGCCTTATATCCACACATATTGATTTTTCTGTTAAATGATATCCAATTCCAAATTTGTTTTAGACAAAACCTTCCTTCTGTTAAAGATAACATTTTCTCTTCTAATGAACAGAACATTTAAATCATACAGGAAAGCCACATTTAAACATAACTATTCAAAAAATCTTATGAATATCATCTGTAAAGGTTTCAATATTCAAAACATGGATATTGCTATACATTTATAATCATACATGTGTATACATGTATATACACAGCTATATTAATTATAGATTTTTATAACATCTGACCACTACTTTCATAATAATATACAAGTGAATAATTTGAAACAAAGTGCTTAGAACCCTATGCAAAATACATGACAGAAATTCAAAGAATTATTTTATTTTATTTTTTGCTGTTAATATGAATGAATCCCTAGCAATCCTGTTTATTTTTTTAATTTCAATTTGTTCATATGAAATTGTTAATGAAGATGCAATCTAAATCTCTTTATATAGATGCATGTTATTTTTACATCAAGAAAGAAAATGGAGATTTTATTTTCCTATATCATCTCTGCTAAATTTTAAATGAATTGTTTGATATCTAATTGATAGAAGTTCACAAATACATTTTTGCCTCTCCCCCCAGATGATGACTTCTGATTTGCTTGTCTGGTTGTAGCTAGAAGAGAATCCTGAGATTTAATTAGTCCAACTCCTTCATTTTATACATGAGGAAACTAAGGCTGAGCAAGTAAGTGATTTGACAAAGATCACACAATTATTAGGTAGCAGCAGTGAGATTTGAACCCAGCTTTGTATTGAGTCTCTATTTTTTTCACTCTATTGCCTTGTATTAAGAGCAGATAGTTCTTAATTGAATCTTACTTTTTTTTCATAATTTAATAACTGAATGCTGAAAAACCTAAGTGGTCTATATAAAAACCATTAAATGGTCTATATAAGGCACATACAAAAAATAATAGCCCTCTTCTTCGTGATCTTATATTCTCAGGCATGCATTGCTTAGATTACAACCTAGGAATGTGCACATCTTATTTCTTAAATTACAATCAACTGAATTACTTGAGTATCCCCAGCTCTCATTCCCCAGCCGCAGCTCACGCTATTGGAAACAATATTAAACAAACTCAAGGATAAACTTATTTTTGTTGCTTTCCTTAAACACTCTTATTCTTCTCTTTCCTTTTCCTTCCTCCATTCTCCAAACTTCTATTTAATATGACTATAATATTCTTTCCTTTCTGTTTCTATCATGTGTTTCTCATCTGTTTAGCTAGTTATACCAATTGGAATGATATTTTCCATACAGTTTCATGAGATTCTGTATCAAATACTTTACTAAAGTGAATAAATTGTATCTATTATATTCCTTTCATCTTCTAATCATGTCTGTGGGCCCCCTCCCAGCTGCCAGATACTTCTAGAGTCCTCTTGCTAGAATGAACCCTACAGCTCTCCACAGCTGTGGAAATCTTCCAACCTTGCTCAACTTCCTTTTGCCCCTCCAATCTCTTTTTTTCCCATCCCACTCCTTGGGATCAGAAGTTGATTAATCTCTACCCCTCTACCCCCAGCTGCACAAAACTTTTTGGATCAGCTCCCAGTTAGAGAACTACAGTTTCCTCCTCCTTCAGCTGCAAAATTCTACTAAATTTTCCCCTACTGTGGAAGAGTGACGCCCACCATATTACCCTGAAGAAACATTCTTCCTCTCTGTTATCAGTTCAGAATTCATTCATCTTGGCTCCAAAATTCTATCATTAACCCTACCCTACCACCCACAAAAAGTCTTTAGCACTCAGTCCTCTCCTCCCTCTTAGACCCTTCCCTCACCCTGCCCCCTGATAATCTTTCAGAGTTTTTTACTTTAATAGTTCAAAATCCTGTAATGGAATACTCATTTAGGTAGTAGGAAAGGAGACAGAAAATATAAAACTCACAAAAATGACTGCATTAAAATGCTTTCTTTGAAAAATATATTTTGTTGTTAAGTACCAGGCAATGGGGTACCATGGTTATTAAATCATGTATCTATACAAAGCCAGGCAACTGGATGAAAAGTAAAAGATTCATCCAATTGAGCCCTCTCTAAAAAATAGGCATTTGGTAGTAAGCCAATAGATCATTTATGTGTTCACATCTGCACTTATAATTACTTTCAGATTCTCTGAAGTGTTAACATCTCCAGTGAAATTAACTCAAAAGGTAGAGAAGGGATGCTAGAAGACTTCATTCTAAATGCATATTCCTTAGGTTATCTTGATAATCTGTGAATTCCATCTGGGTATATCAGTAATTTTTACATGACTGAAACATTGTAAAGTGAATATAGTGGTGCTTTCTGGGGACATATGAATGAAGCTGAAGGAGCCCCAAGAAATGATCCTGTCAATTTATCAACTGAAAGAGCAGACTTATTAGCTGCCTCTGCCCTTTGTATTTTTTTTTAAATAAATTCAAATAATAGTTTCATTAAATGATCAACTGGAATTTCCTAGGGTAGGAAAATGAGGTTCTAATAACAAATATTTTTACTTAAAAATATTAAAAAGAAACAAAATCTATACAGTTTCTAGAATATATTTAGGTCATATTGTCAGAAACTCCACTGACCTGACACGAGACTCTTTAGTGATTTTAAGAAGTGATGAATTGTCTTTACACAGGCAGTATGCACTTATAAACTGGAGCCCTGATGGATTTGAGATGATACAGTGGTTTTAAACTGTGCTTTAATTTATAGCTATTTGAACCACTTCCATTTTTTACAGATATAGAAAATTGGAAATGAGTCAAGCAGTAGCATGTTCCAACATATAGCTTCAAGTAATAGCATATCAGTTCACTATGTAGTGAGAGTTTGAAAATTAATACCCAAATAAAACACACTTTACAAAAAAATTGAGTTTTAAGAGTCTAAGATACTCTTTTCAACTCAATTCAAATCAATAAATATTAATTTAAGATATATTATGTTCAAAGCACTGTGCTACATATTGAAAAAAATAAAAAAAAAATAAAGTCATGTCAAGTAAGGAGGAAGAGTACAGAAATAGTTCAGGCTTGAAGAAGGTAAAACATGTCTGGGTACTTTCTAAAGTGATGGTCTTGGGAAGGGTGTCAACAATAAGAACAAGAAGGTTTCCTGATTGAATTTTCTTAAGGTAGAAATGCAGCAGATGAGAAGAGAAGGAATATGAAGATTATGCTGGTATGAAGTGACATATATCAGACAACAAATAATTTTCATAATCCTCTTAAGGTGGCCCTGAACACTTTGCAGTCAATAACCTGCCATATTATAAACATGAATTAAATGTTGTGCAAACTCTTGGAATCAAACCTTAAAATGACCTCATAATAAATTGCATTGTCACAGGTACTTTGCTGCATGTAGTCTACAAATAGTTGGGGTTCTTTTCTTTGAGAAGTTGCACAGAATTACATAGCTTAATTCCAGTTCAATTTCTATTTTTCTCTTGGTATCCAACACTACAGTAATAATTAGGAACTGAGACATTAAGAAAGCTATTTCTTTTTGTTTATGTTGACAGAATAAATGACTATGCTTTTACATCATCTATAACCCTGTTTCAAAACCTTCCACTAAAAGACGTCCTTAAATTACTTTGAATTGAATTGAATTGTGTTCAGTACAGAACAGCTGTAATATTTCTGGGGTACCTTTGAAGTTTAAGGCACTATGCTGGATGCGTGTAATGCAAAGACAGACCTCAAGAAGCATGGTTCTATTAAAAGATCTAAAAATTATAGTAATTCTGGAGTCTGCAAAAATGATAATAAATTCACCAGGGAATAACCAGTTTTTGGTATAAATGGACTTTGTTACTACTTTTTTTTCCCTTCAAAAGTCCTGAAATAATTTGGGCTATCCAAGAGTACAATTCAGATCTTTTCCCACATTAGTCTACTATAGCTAGGTATCACAGCAGATTGAGACAGGATTTGCCTGGAAGAGGTGAATTCAAATCCAATCTCAGATACAATGGGCAAATAATTCCATTTACTTCAGTCTCAGTTTCTTCATCTGCATAATGGAGATAATAATGGCATCTACCTCACCAGGCTGTCATCAGGATCAAATGTGAAAATATATATAATATGGTGTGTGAACCTTAAGATACCATATTAATGCTCATTTTTATTGTTATTAAATTTTTCAAGAATCCCAAAGGGAGCATAAAATTAACTTTTCCATTTTGTTTCATTTTACAAAATTATTTCTCTCATATTTTTGTTGCAATTAAAACAATGAAGGAAACAATTAGAAGTTAACTTTTTTAAAAAAATGAAAAAAGTAGATTTTACTTGAATTGGCAACTTAATATTTTTCTAAATCCTGCTTAAAAAAAAGAATCTTTATCAACATTCACACAACTCTACATTGCTTTATCTGTTACTTATATAAGCTATTCAATGACTCCCACACTCCTCACCTGCTCCTTTTGTTTTGACCCTCTAATAGAAAAAAAAATTCCTGCTGGTATTCCTTTCTTTATGACTTCCATTTGATCAAAGGCTTTGGCCCACCTCCCCACTAAGAAGGCAGTTTGTTCTGTTATTCATAGAGAGTTTGGGATGTTTCCCTGGTATGTTCTTAGATTTCATATATTTTTTTTAGAAGGGAAAATGTTTTTCGTTTTAATTAAATAAATTATATCAATGAAAAAATAGCAGAATAGAAAGGCAAAAAATATTATTATGATAATCAACCTTTCATTAGTAGAAAAAATGATAGAGTGGTATAATGCATGTCCAAAAAAAGTGTCATTAAAAAGTATGACCTTATTATTCTTAGAACAATTTTAGATTCCTAAAATGTCTTATTTGAAAGTATTTTTTTTTACATGAGACAATTATCTATAAGGGTTTTTCTCATCTAATTGTTACAAACTAGGAGGAAAATTTAGTTTTAATCATAGATCTTCGGCATCATCTTTTTAAAAAATAGTAAAATATTTTGCATCAATTTTATGATATAGTAAATAGTTACCTTTTTCTAGCCTTTATATGCTGTAAGAGATATGGAAGTCAAAGACAAGCTTGTTCATTTGTTGATGCAATTGTATTACGTGTATACAGGATTTAAAAAGCAGGAGGGAGTCCCTGAAACCTCAGAGGCAAATGGAATGAATGACCATCCACTAATTCCCCCTTTAAAAGAGAAAAATTTCAAACTTCTGGAGAATTATAAGAAGTTCCGCTGAGCTGGTATTGTTTTATACTCTCTGAGCTTCCAGTGAAGCCAACAGATAGAGTTTGTGAATGTGCTCAATCCCACCATAGTGAGGTGGATCATCTTACTGTTTCCACAGCTGCCAGGGTATTAAATGCTGACTCATCCAATTCTGTGATCATTGTAGTGTGTCTAACCACACACCCAGTCAAGTGTTAGATCTAGTGTTGGCAAAGGACTGCTCCTTCCTCTAGGCTGTTGAGGCTCTGATAAGTACATGTCCTCTTGTTCTTCAATTATCTGCCCATCATCTTAGAATGCTTCTTATTGACTGTCACTAACCTTTCTTGGCTTTTCACACACATTCTGGCTAAGTTTCCTGCTCAGGAGATTTTTTTTTCTTCAAAAAGAGTTATTAACCCTGTAATCTCACAAAACAAAGGTTTACTTATTTATAGAAAGGGGAAACTTTTTTTTTAAGTTAAGGGAGCACAGGAACTCTTCTACATTAACACCCTCAAATAGATAACAACCAATAATAGAAAAAAGGAAATGAAGATGGATGGATGACACCTGTTTTTGACCACACACTGTGACTTGGGTCTTATTTTCAAATATCAAAAATAAGGACTACCTTCCTAGATCCTCTATCTTGTGTTCCGATAAAGGTTAAAAGCTGCCAATTAATTATAAATAAACATATAGCCTGGGTGTAAGATATTCCCTTCCTTCTCTCCCTTCCCCAAAGCAGATGCATGCTTTTATTTCTATTGAGTTTTCCTCTCCTCTGCCAATGCAAATCCTCATTGTCTGAGATATGCTGAAATATTAAGTGACATGCTCATAGGTCACACAGTCAGTATATAGCAGAGACAGGATTTGAATTGAAGTTTTTCCAATTCTGTGATTATTTTTTTTTACGACTAAACCATAAGACTCTATGAATTCACTGGAGATGAATAGGAAAAACTGACTAATAATTAGGGAAAAATTGTTGAAAACTGGTTATTGATATTTCTTTGTATATGATTCTTTCAACATGATAGCCCAAAGAGATTATTTATATGAGGTTATCAGCATGGATGTGGCACTGCTATTAAAATTAATTATTTCATGTGAATTTCCTTCAGAATGCTCCAAGCATTTAAAGTAGGTTTCCTCAGACACTTATAAAGTGTCTTTCCTTTTCCAATGTCCATGATATCAGGTTTATCACTCTATTAATCCACCCTGTTCAAGTTCTCAATGCTTCTTGACTCTACTATTATAATAAATGCCTTGTCTCATGACAACATACTGATTTGCTTTTCATAGATCTTCCTCTGACAGAACCAGGTCTAAATCTCTTTATGTCTTATTAGATAATCTTAGGAAGTTGTTATGCCTGAAAAAAAGCCAGTTTTTCAGACTTCTAGTGATGAGCTTCTCAGAATTTAACTTGGCTGGTTAGTCCAAAGACAATTTTTATGAGGCCCACTGGAGGAGTGATTATGTCTTGGGGGGCATAAATGGATTGCAAATTTGTCAATATAGTCTTCAAGAAACTAGGGTTACCTCCATGTCACAATGAGAGATACTACTACTACTACTAGTAATAGCATAAGATAGAGACATATTTCTGAGAAGGTTAGCATTTTTTAAAATTATGAAAAAACATAGAATTGGATTTTTGAAAACTGGATTTCATTACACTTCATAAGTTTTTTTTTCTTTCTTCCTTTACTTATCGATATCCACAAGGTCATTATTCTCATGCAGAGAGGCTGAGAAATCCATTCTTCATTTAAAGCAAATGGGTTTTTTTAATATTATTTTTACTCTTGTTGAAAGTGAAATAAAATTAGTTTTTAAAGTCTTTTATAATTCATTTCCAGTATGAATGGTTATAAACTCTTTTTGCAAGGTCTCTCTATTTTAGTGATGTCTCCTTAGTAGGGAATACATGCTCCTTTCTTGGGAAATCACACCTACCAATTTTCTTGCATATTCAGGTCACTCACACACAGTTATTCTATACCTTTTGTCAGCTGATACTGGATGAAACTCAGGGATAAAAACAAGAAAAAATAAGGCAAGGATTTATAATGTTCTGTTTCTAATATGGTAAAGTTTGGCTATTTTATTGAAAAATAATATCATAATATTTTTTTTAAAAAATGCTTGGCACATTGATTTATATAATTAAGCTCAAATCGAATGCTAATTTGCCTATTCTGAGACATTTCTATGCAATCATGCATTTGTATACCTTTTATAACCTAATAATTACATGAAAGAAAATTAATAAGCGTGGAGATATAGTATCCTTTCTGCATTATTTATTTTCAGAGTAGTGTTACTTTTTTTTTTTTTTTGAGATTTGACAAATTTTATACTTTCTGAATTATAATTCCCTGATGAGAATTCAGTGTTAGGTGAATAGGAGCTGTTTGTTTTAATGAATCATTTTTGCTTTCTCAGTAAATTTCAAGCATCTTCTACTTAATCTATATGGATGGTCTAAAAAAGACATTGTCTAAGAATAGTATAATGCATTATCCCTTTTTATTTTAGAATTTCAAATAGGTGGGTTTAAATCTATCTTGTAATACCAAAGGACTTGAAGAATTATTCCATGCCCTCTGTAGGGGTGACATTTGCATACTGTACTGTACATAATCTTAACTCTATTACCTACTCTCTATCCTGAATTCCCTTATCTATAGATTATATTGAAGGGGAAAGGGGAGGGGGAGACCACCACTAAGTGAAATTGTCGTGAATTTTTATATTAGCATTCTCTAACGACTTTTGTTTCAACTACCTTCTTGCAGGTCTCCAGTGACAGAGAAAATGAATTTGGCCTTTGCCACAATTGTGAACTCATTATCTCATTACAAATGGCACTCAGAACTGAGCTGATCAAAGTAGCCGCACATTTTAACTCAGAAGATGGAGGACATGTGGCTTAGATGAACCAAGCCCAACAGTGTCAGATAAGTTTTAGTCCCAGCTGTATTAGTGGCTCACTGTGTGAACTGTGTTAAGTCATTTAACCTTTTCAGACAGCCCTTTGAAAAATGGAAGTAGCTGAAATGGCTGTTAATGTACATAACAGTTGGAGTCTTGTGAACATACTAACAATAAACCTAATGACATTAAAATCCATATGAGAAAGGACATCACCATAGAAAGTTGCAAGATTTATCTGAATAGCATAGTAGTGACAAAGTCATTCAGTAAGGTTACACTGAAGATAGCAACTATCAAGGTGGCTTTGAAAGGTTGTGCTAAGATTACAATATTTGTCTACCAAGAAGGAGAGAAAGATAAAATAACCAGCTAACTAAGTATGTTTGGAATTAGATATTTTCAAAAAAGCTAAAAGTATGTAACTCACTAGCTCTTATCTCCAAGCAAATGGAGCCAATCCACATTTCTCTGTGATTTTAATATCAAGCACACTTCCTCAACATCTTTCAATATGCATTAATTCATATCTGTATTTAAATACATGTATGTTCACACTCTTCTTGCATGTGTTTTTTGAACTTTTGAAAAAAGTTCTTTGTCATCCTCTCTAATATTTGTTAGTACATAAAGAATAATACCATATCTACTATTTTTATCCCTTTCCTATAGTAATAACAAGAATTAATTTTTATATAATGCTTCATGCTTTGCAATGCACTTTGTAAAGATTATTGCATTTTATCCTCATAATAATTTTCAATTAGGTGCTATTATTATCTCCATTTTATGGAGTATGGATAGTTAAAAGAATTTGTCCAAAACCACACAACTATTAACTATCTGAAGTAGGATTTGGGCCTAGGTTTTCATGACTATAAGTCTTTTATATTATCCATTATGTCACATGGCCTATCACTTATTTATTTGGTATTGACTAACAACAGATTGATGGAGAAACCTTGAGGTTATTCCTACTTTTGAGAAGAAATATAAAAGTATATGCTTTGCATCTGCATTACTCCTTCCAGTCAGTAAGCTTTAAAGTGAATGAGTTTTCTTCTATTCCATTAAAATGGACTCAAGTGACCTGAAGGAAATCAAAAAGCTAAAAAAGATAAGCAGTCCCTCACAATGTGCCTATGGGATAATGGGTGGCAATTATTATATTCTAATTTTAAAGATGGCACATAGAGGTTAAGTAATTTGCCTGAAAGCAGAACATTTACATACTGAATGTTTAATTAAGCATCTAAAATTACCTATGCAAATCATCCTTGAAATTTTTATGAATGTACATGAGGTTCAAAAACTAGCAACCTGATGATTCTGAAGGTAAGAGCAAAACAAGGATTTGTGGTAAAGAGAGAAAAATCACCAACATCCATTACAATCTTAATCCACTAAAAATAGTCCACTGAGATGTAATTGCAGTCATTACTTAGATGAACTGAGTAAGGGAGGTTAATGAGAAATTAGCATAATCTAAAGAAAAGCTAAGATTTTGATAGCTCAAATGTCATTATTTTACATTCAAGATTCTACATTAGTGTATGTCTAGCATAGAAACTACAGCCTACCTAGAAGAGGGCAAATTGAGTAACTTAAAGGTGGCTTTCAATTTTACTTGGCTATTCAATGAACTATATGAGCATTGAATAAAAGGAGCAGATATATAATGTCAAGTTTAATTTTTGTGTTTTAAATATACTCTAATATTTCAAGCATATGCAGTTTTTTCTATAGGTACTTCTTTTAAATTTGGTTATTATAATCCTTTTGTGATATAGATGCTCTTTGAGAGTTGCCATTGATAAGAAATGTAGCCACCTGGATGATAGGCTTATCAACTTAGTAAAGCTGTTCCTTAGTTAATAAGGGTAGCATTTGCTATTAAATCTATAGCCATTTTCATGTGATAGAGCATGCCCAAACTGATATTTCACTGGCACAGCTTTCCATACCATGAGGAAAATTTGGAGGAAAACTTTGGTTGAAGAAGTACAAAGCACAATATGGGGAAGAATGAAATATTAATGGAAGACATGAAATATGTGAGAAAAAAATGGATCATCGATGTAGAGCCAGAACAAAACTTAGAGGTCACCTAGTATAGAAGTGTCATACATGTCTGCCCCTACAACACTCCTGAGTATAACCAAAAAGAAATAAAAATGAAATTGGCAAGTATTTAATAAAACAAATAAATAATAACATAGAAGAACACAGACAATACTAATATAGTCTTTTGTAAGTCAATATGTGATCTGCAGGGATCCTTAGAGGTCCTAGCTCTATTTGAATTAAACACTATTGATCTAGTTTAACAAGCTCATTTTACAGAGGGAGAAACTGTGGCTCAAAGAGGAGAAATTACTTGTTCAAGGTCATATGCATAGTGATGGAGCTGAATTTGAACTTGGTGCCTGCAACTCTTAAGTTCAGTGCTCTTTTCCCTAGTTGCTTTCTAATAATTTTTTTCCTGATATTATAAGATCATAGCTTTATAGCTAGAGAGAATCACAGAGGTCATCTAGTCTCACCAATTCACTTGATAGATGAGTAAACTGAGACCCAAACTCAGTACTAAGATCCAATTACCTGAGAGGATTCAGCTTAGACAATACCCAACCATCAATGAAATAATTTGGTTATTTTGATTCAATTTCATGGAAAATGAGGAATACTTGTTTTGTTTTTCTGATTTTCATCTTTTTTTAACCATATTCTCTTTCCTATACAAATGCACCATAATGGATCTCTTTCCTCTGATTGAAAGCAATCAAGTGTTAATGTCCTATAGGAATAAAATGCTCAAATAATGAACTTTTAGACTTGTTAAAAATCTTCAAACTTAGACTGATACAACACTTGACAGTTTACAAATTGCTTAGAATATTCATTATCTCATCTGATTCCCATAAGAAACTACTTCAACAAATTAAGCACTATTATATAAATTATAAAAATGATAAGACTTAGGTACATCCATAGAAGAGAAAAATCTTGCCCAAGATCATAGTTAATGAGTGGCAGTTGAGACTTGAAGCCAGGTCTTTTGAATTCTTATGGGGTTCTTTCTTTTTACTCCAAGTGTTTCTCTATAAAGAGATGATTTTGAAGGACTGGAGTTTGAGGTGACAGTGTGGTAAGAAGTATAAATGTGGATTCTGAATATATTAATGAGTCATTCAGGCAATAAGAAAAGGTTAGTTATTCAACCTGTTTTCCTCTAAATTTCATTTCTTTGTGTATCATGCAGACAAGTGGTTTGGGGAAGAAATATTTAAGGATAAATACTATATAGCTAAAAATGTTTGTCTTTTACACACATGGTCTCTTACATTTTATATTTCCTAGAGACAGGTTATTGTGATGAATCACTTGAATGATTGAAAGACTCACCATTTCTTTCTGTATTTCCAGTACATGAGGAAGCATGAAACAGAGAAAAGAGATCAAGTTTCTGTGTAAGGACTACCTGAATTCAAGTTCTGTCTGCACTGCCTATATAATTCAAGTTCTATTTAAATTGCTTATATAATTCTGGACAAGTTGCTTAAATTCTTAGTGCCTTGTAGACAGGCTCTATAAAACCAAAGTATAAGAGTAAGTGCTGATCTGAATTGGTGAAGCAAATTTTTGTTCCCTCATTGAAGGGAGCTCCTTGTACTGATGAAATTATAGATTTATTTAAAGCAAGAACATAAGGGCACCTAGGTGACACAGTAGATAAGTACCAGTCTTAGAGTAAGGAGAACTTAAGTTCAAATGCGGCCACAGACACTTACAAAATGTATTAAATGTATAACTTTGGGCAAATCAATTAACCCCAACTGTCTCCAAAGAAACAATAAAAACAAAAAACAAAAAACAAAGCAATACCTTATGCACAGTGAACATTTAATAGTAACATGTCGAATTGTTGTTCTTGAGTCTTTTATATTCAATAAAATCAGAAATTATATTTCATAGGATCATAGAATTTGAGAGTTGGAAAGGACTTTGGCAGCTACATAATTCAATTCATACCTGAAAGAGATCTGTACCATAACATCTCTGACAAGCATAATATAATAGCCTGATTTTGATGAAACAATTACAATTATGGAAATTTTTTTTTCTTTTGAATAAGTGAAGGCTTAAATGACTATTCATATCAATAATTATTTTTAATATGAGCTAATTTGTATGAATACTATCTCCACTGGTTGAGATTACAACCTTTCAATAAAAGATTCTTAATCAACTCTGTTTTAATATATAGAGCATCTATCAGTTTGGTTGAAAGCATTACTTTGAATCTTTTAATATGCTGTAGAGAGCAGGACACTAGTTATTCTAATCATTTTATTTGTCTTTCCTAGAATCACTTACCTAATCTCAACTCCACTCCTAAACAAAACTAGGGCAAGAAGACAGGGAATTTTATTACTTTCACATCATTCTGTAAGAAACAATATTTTACGAAGAAGCTACTGGTGAATGAGGAAGAACTTTTATCAATTTTCTTACGAGAGTGGGTGTCCAGCAAGTAGGTACAAACTTTAAGACAAGTACACAGCTTTTTATTCCCTATTCCTGATTCATATTTTCCTCCCCTGATTCCCCATTAACTAGGTACCACATAGTTTATAGACTATCTGGAGAGCCTAAACCCTTCCATTTATATTTGTCCTTGTTTACATCTTTTATTCCCATATTTTGTGCTCTCTTCCTCTTATTTACTTTATGACTTATATGGTCATAGTTTCCCATGTAAGCATAAGTGGATATGTTGGATCGCAAAACTGGGCTTAACTAGTATTAATCAGGTAAATTCCAGGATATAATCTCAACTGTGCAGTTATATAAGCATCCATATCCTGATTAGTGATATGCAGAAACAATATTTCCAGGCACATTTTCTACACTTCTCAAGTACCTGTCAATGCCTGCTTAATTTTTGGCATGTTCCATTTCTCCTGGTCCTTAGTTTCCTTATCTGTGAAATGATTGTGTTAGATTAAGTGACCTTCAAGAATTCCTTTTAAATTTTAAATCTATCATACTGTAATAATACTTTTATTCAAGATCTGGTTCTTTGTTTCCCTTAATACACTAGAGGAATACAAAAAGAATGATGACCAAAAAAATATGTACTTTATATCTGGTTATGGCCAAATTTTGATTGTAGGTCATATTTAACAGGAAAGCCTGATAGTTTTTATTAAAGTAGTGTTTTCACAAGAATAAATATTAAGGTTTCATAGTCTCATTAATTCCACTTGATTGGAAACGATAGGTATAATCAGCTAGTAAAAGCACTTTTCTATGATTTTCAGTTGTTCATTCAGCTAAGGCTGCCTCAATAGGGCCTAAATGAATCACTAACTTAAACAAAATTTGAAGTAGAGTGTAGGGATGGAAGAAATTTGCATTGGCAAGCAACTCTGGATTAGGTGTTATCATTATCCCTGTTTGGTAGATGAAGAGATTCAGGCTTCAGGCAATTAAGACTGCTCAGAGCCACACAGCTAAGTGGACTCTTTCTTGAATTGAAGGGAAATCTTTTGACACATTGGAAAAACTATTTATTAAATACTTAATATTTTTACTATGTCCTAAATATTAACTAATATTTACTATTCACTAAATATTTACCTTTTTTCCCCCCCAGATAGTTTGCTAATACAACAAGCAAAAAGACTATCCTCAAGGAACTTTCATTTCCAATATAGTATTCCTTCCTTATGGAAGAAGACCAATGACATCAGGAAGCTGATGTCTTGATCTACAAGTGAATTGGATTTGTGTGGTAGAACTATGCAAAGTTATTAATCTCAGTCTCTCCTCCAGAATCAGTGGAGTCCAGTGGCAAGACACAGTTCAGGACACAGGAATTGACCCCTGATGCAATGTGATTCATGTTTTTAAAGCTAAAATCTTTCCGAGGTCTCATTTTGTTTGAAGCAACATGCATTCAATAATTAAGGATTATGTAAAAATTGAGGCAAGCAAGGGAGAAAGGGGAAAGGAAAGGGAAAAACATAATTTGGGTAAATAAAATGGCAGGAAATACAGAATTAGTTATTCTAACTGTGAATGTGAATTGGATGAACTCTCCCATAAAATGGAAGCAGATAGCAGACTGGATTAAAAACCAGAATCCAACAATATGTTGTATACAAGAAACACATCTAAAGCATAGTGACACATAGAGGGTGAAGGTAAAAGGCTGGAGCAGAACCTATTATGCTTCAGGTGAACAAAAAAAAGCAGGGGTAGCAATGCTTATCTCATATCAAGTAAAAGCTAAGATAGATCTAATCAAAAGAGATAAGGAAGGAAACTATATTTTATTAAAGGGTACCATAGATAATGTAGCAATATCTATACTAAATATAGACGCACCAAGTGCAATAGCATCCAAATTCCTAGGGGAGAAAGTAAGAGAGATGCAAGAAGAAATAGACAGCCAAACTATACTAGTGGGGGATCTCAACCTTGCTCACTCAGAATTAGATAAATCAAACCACAAAATAAATAAGAAAAAAACTAGGGAGGTAAACCAATTGTTAGAAAAGTTAGGTATGATAGATCTTTGGAGAAAATTGAATGGAGACAGTAGGGAGTTTACTTTTTTCTCAGCAGTCCATATACCTATACAAACCTATAAAAAAATTGACCATGTGTTAGGGCACAAAAACCTCAAAATCAAATGCAGAAAGGCAGAAATAGTAAATGCATCTTTTTCAGATCATGATGCAATAAAAATCACATGCAATATAAGGCCAGGAAAAAATAAACCAAAAGTTAATTGGAAATTAAATAATCTAATCCTGAAGAATGAATGGGTGAAAGAGCAAATTACTAATTACTAATGTCATCCAAGAGAATGACAATAATGAGACAACATACCAAAATTTGTGAGATATGGCCAAAGTGGTTATAAGGGGCAATTTTATATCTCTAGAAGCTTACCTGCATAAAATAGAGAAAGAAAAGATCAATGAATTGGGCTTATTATTAAAAAAAAAAACTAGAAAAAGAACAAATTAAAAACCCTCAATTAAATACCAAATTGGAAATTCTAAAAATAAAAGGAGAAATTAATAAAATTGAAAATAAGAAAACTATTGAATGAATAAATAAAACTAAGAGTTGCTTTTATCAAAAAACCTACAAAATAGATAAGCCTTTAGTTAGTTTGATAAGAAAAAGGAAAGAGGAAAATCAAATTGTTAGTCTCAAAAATAAGGGAGAACTTTCCTCCAATGAAGAGGAAATTAGAGTAATAATTAGGAGTTACTTTGCCCAACTTTATGCCAGTAAGTGTGATAATCTAAATGAAATGGAGGAATATCTACAAAAATGTAGATTGCCCAGGTTAACAGAATAGGAAAAAATTATTTAAGTAGACCCATATTAGAAAAAGAAATAGAACAAGCTATTAACCAACTCCCTAAGAAAAAATCTCCAGGGCCAGATGGATTTACATGTGAATTCTACCAAACATTCAAAGAACAATTAATTCCAATACCATACAAATTATTTGAAAAAATAGGAACAGAAGGTATACTACCAAATTCCTTCTATGAGACCGATATGGTTCTGATAGCTAAACCAGGTAGGGTGAAAATAGAGAAAGAAAACTATAGACCAATTTCCCTAATGAATATTGATGCAAACATTTCAAATAAGATATTAGCAATGAGATTACAGAAAGTCATCCCCAGGATAGTACACTATGACCAAGTAGGATTTATACCAGGAATGCAGGGCTGGTTCAATATTAGGAAAACTATCAGCATAATCAACTATATTAATTGCCAAACTGAAAAAAAAAATATGATTATCTCAATAGATGCAGAAAAAGCATTTGATAAATCCAACACCCATTCCTATTAGAAGCACTAGACAGTATAGGAATAAATGGTCTTTTCCTTAAAATGATTAGTAGCATCTACTTAAAACCATCAACAAGCATCATATGTAATGGGGACAAACTAGAACCATTCCCAATAAGATCAGGAGTGAAACAAGGCTGCCCACTGTCACCATTACTATTTAATATTGTATTAGAAATGTTAGCTTTGGCAATAAGAGAAGAAAAAGAGATAAAAGGAATAAGAGTAGGTAATGAAGAAACCAAATTATCACTCTTTGCAGATGACATGATGGTATACTTAGAGAACCCTAGAGACTCGACTAAAAAATTATTAGAAACAATTCACAACTTTAGCAATGTTGCAGGATACAAAATAAATCCACATAAATCATCAGCATTTTTATATATTACTAACAAACTTCAGCAGCAAGAGATACAAAAAGAAATTCCATTCAAAATAATTGTTGGTAGTACAAAATATATGGGAATCTATCTGCCAAGGAAAACTCAGGAACTATACAAACAAAACTACAAAACACTTTCCACACAAATAAAGTCAGATACAGTCAATTGGAAAAACATCAAGTGCTCATTGGTAGGACAAGTGAATATAATAAAAATGACAATACTACCCAAATTAATTTACCTATTTAGTGCCATACCAATCAAACTCCCAAGAAAGTATTTTACGGATCTAGAAAAAATACTAGCAAAGTTCATTTGGAAGAACAAAAGGTCAAGGATCTCAAGGGGATTAATGAAAAAAAAAGACTGATGAAGGTGGCCTTGCTGTACCAGATCTAAAACTATATTATAATGCAGCAGTCATCAAAAACATTTGGTACTGGCTAAGAAATAGAGCAGTTGATCAGTGGCATAGGATAGGATACCAGGACAATCTACGCAATAACTTTAGCAATTTAGTGTTTGATAAACCCAAAGACCCCAGCTTCTGGGATAAGTACTCAGTATTCAGCAAAAAGTGCTGGGAAAATTGGAAACTAGTGTGGAAGAAATTAGGGCTTGATCCACACCTAACACCACATACCAAGATAAGATCTAAATGGGTTCAAGATCTAGATATAAAGAGTGATATTGTAAGCAAATTAGAGGCACATAGGATAGTTTACCTCTCAGACCTGTGGAGATGGAATAAATTTATGTCCAAAGAAGGACTGGAACTCTTAATTGAACACCAGATAGGTAATTTTGATTATATTAAGTTAAAAAGTTTCTGTGCAAACAGAACTAATGCAGACAAGATTGGGAGGGAAGCATCAAATTGGGAAATCATCTTTACATTTAAGGGTTCAGATAAAGGCCTCATTTCTAAAATATATAGAGAATTGTCTCATATTTATAAGAATTCAAGCCATTCTTCAATAGATAAATGATCAAGGGATATAAACAGATAATTTTCAGATGATGAAATTAGAACCATTTCTAGTCATATGAAAAGTTTCTCCAAATCACTATTGATCAGAGAAATGCAAATTAGGACAACTCTGAGGTACCACTACACACCTGTCAGATTGGCTAAAATGACAGGAAAAGATAATGATGAATGTTGGAGGGAATGTGGCAAACTTGGGACTCTAATACATTGTTGGTGGAATTGTGAATGGATCCAACCATTCTGGAGAGCAATTTGGAGCTATGCTCAAAAAGTTATCAAACTGTGTATACCCTTTGATCCACCAGTGTTTCTATTGGGCTTATATCCCAAAGAGATATTAGAGGAGGAAAAGGGACCTACATGCGCATAAATGTTTGTGGCAGCCCTTTTTGTAATGGCTAGAAACGAAACTGAATGGATGCCCATCAATTGGAGAGTGGCTGAATAAATTATGGTATATGAATGTTATGGAAAATTATTGTTCTGTAAGAAACGACCAGCAGGATGATTTCAGAGAGGCCTGAAGGGACTTGCATGAACTGATGCTGAGTGAAACGAGCAGAACTAGATCAATATACACAGCAACAACAATATTATATGATGATCAATTCTGATGGACATGGCTCTCTTTAACAATGAAATGTCTCAAACCAGTTCCAGTTGTTCAGTGAAGAAAGCTATATACACCCAGAGAGAGAGAGAGAGA